>WNWK01023701.1:0-30728 GCA_009830355.1 Cherax destructor | reverse complement strand
GGTATTGTTTTTGATATGTTATATTACGTATCAGATCGGTTTAGGAAGATGAGGTCCTGTTTTTTTAGTTTTGTGATCTAATATTTGCTGGTTTAATGTGAATTTGGTGCAAAATTTAAATGCGTGTGTGTCTGAATTTTATCTGCGCCTCCGGGGGATCTTTTAAAACTTTTTTTTGGCTATTTTCCCCCTTTTTAGGTGTCTAAGTTGAAACCCCCCTGGGAAAAATTTTGGGGGAAAGAGTTGGGGATTTTCCAGACAGAGGTAAATTTTTTAAAAAGCTGCTCCTGGAATTGCGGGGAAGTTGCGTCGGGAGGCTTGTATACCACCACAATAAAAAGATTTTGGTTTTAAATTTTTACCCCAAAACTTCATACATCATTTGAAGTGTTTAGTATTTGAGCAAATGAGGACTTGTGACGTACAGGCCAACCCCCCTGTTCCTGTTTAGTCTGTCGCATCTGAATGGGTTATAACCGGGGATCCTATTTCGTTGTCATAATGATCCTTTTGGGTCTTTTGGAATGCTGAAAAATTGCTTTTGACCCCGTGAGCAGCCCCTTTGATGAAAATTTTGTTGTTTTTTGCCCTTTGACCCTGTATGTTTGCAAAGACAAATATCATTATATTGGGGGAAATTTTTGGGGGTTTTTTGTTTAAATCTGTTGTTCTGGAGTGGAGGCCAGTGTTCGGCCTCTGATCCCGAAGTTTTTCAGTTGGTGTGGATTATTGTTTTCCCAGTCTTTTTCCTGGCCCAAAAAAAACTCCGTCCCGGGGGGGTTGTGGCCCCTTTTTGTTTCCCATATTGGGCTTTCGTTTTTCTTGTCCCTTTAGATGATGTGCCTGGAGTTTGGAGCTTTTTTTTTCATGGATTGATGAGAGACATTTTTGAGGAAATAAGTTACAGGAAAGTTGAAACCCCCCTCATGGGGGTTTTTTTTTTGGGATGGTAAAAGGGGATGTCCCATTTTTTTCCAGATATACCATGCCCCAGATCCCCGGGGATAGTTTTTTATAGTTTGGGTTTCTTTTTTTGGGGTTCATTGAAAAGGCCTGGGCCCTTTTTTTTCCCTTTTTCCTCCATCTATCCTCCCCGTATGGACATCAGTGCTTTTACCAGGTTTTGCTGGTGGTGTCGACATTTTCCCCCGAGGCATCATTCCCTTTTTTTCCCCCCAGCATTATCCTTTTTTTAAAAACCTCAGAATTGAATGGGGTTTTTTCCCCTTTTTTGTTCATCCCCGGGGCCCCCAAAAGTCCCCTTTTTGGGGTTCACTGTCCTCCAGGACAACACTAGCACCCTCTGGGCCACTGTCCTGGACAACATTTCCCTGGGGAGCACTGTCGTCCAAGACAGCCCCCCAAAAACCCCCCATCTTATTTTCCCAGCTGTCATACCATGCTGACATGTTTTCAAGAAGGATTTTTTATTGGTGTTTTTGTCTTTAATATAGATGAAATTCCCCATACAGGTGTATTTCTTTTTGGGGAAACCCCAAAAAACATCTCTTTTATTTTGTCAAGTGTGGTCACTGGTTGAAAACCCCCGCATATACCATGGGACCATTGACCACAGAAAATTGCAAGAAAAACCAGACCTGTTTTCGTCCCCCCCTTTTGGGGACAGACTACAAAGACCTTTATGGTGGTGGTCATTTTTCCAACACTTGACAACTCGCCTAGCTAGTTATCTAATTTCTAAGTAAGTTGTCAAACAGTTCTTCCGATTTGGTTTGAGGTTGAGGCGGGTATTCAATCGGGAGGAGGCTAAATTCCCCCTTGAGATACCACTGCCACGAGGGGTCATCGGATCACGAAAAAACATGAGCTGCTGCATGCGTGGTTTTTGAAGGACGCGGGACCAGTGGAAAGGTGATGCGTACTTTTGGTCTCGGGAGGCGGTACAATGTTCGTAGGGTCGAATCCTGGACGGGGCCGCAGTTTGAAATGATTATATTTATTTTTATTTTATTAACACATCGGCGTTTCATAAAGGGCGGGGGGCCCCCGAAAAAGAAAAACTTTATCATCATTTAAATTCCATCACTGTCTTGCCAGAGGCGTGCTTACACTACAGCTACAAAACTGCAACATTAACACCCTCCTTCAGACCCCCGGGGCATGTACTTCCCATCTCCAGGAATCAAGTCCGGCCTCCCGGTTTTCCTGAAACCCTTCATAAATGTTACCTTGCCTACACCCAACAGCACGTCAAGTCCTAAAAACCATTTGTCCCCATTCGCCCTATCAACACGCTCACGCACGCTTGCGGGAAGTCCAACCCTTTGAAACAAAACCCCCTTTTAACCCCCCCCAACCTTTTCTAGGCCGACCCCTACCCTCCCTTTCCCCCTACAGATTTATACAATCTCGAAGTCATTCTATTTTTTTTCCACCTTTCTATATGTCCAAACCATCTCAGCCTCTGGATAATAGTTTGTTAATCCCACACCTCCTAATCTCCAAACTAGGATTCTGCATTATATTTTACACCACACTTTCCCTAGACACGACATCTCCACTGCCTCCCCGCCTTCCCCCTTGTTGCAACATTCACAACCCATGTCTCACACCCATACAAGAGTGTTTTTTTAAAAAATACTCTCATACATTTTCCCCCCTTTGCTTTCATGGATAAAGTTCTGTCTCCACAAGCTCGTCAGTGCACCACTCACCTTTTTCCCCCCGTTAATTCTTGGGGTTCACCTTGAATGAGCACCACCCCAGCCCCCCCGGGGGGGCGACAGAACACCAGACGATGCCATATTGTCTATTCCCCAGGTAGAGACTTGGGAGTGGGTACAAAAATAAGGGAATATAGAGATCAAATAAAAAGGGGAAAATTACTAGAATAAGGGAGAATAGACGGTAGCGGTTTTATTCTTTTGGGGGGTGTGCTGCCACCACCTGCTCTTTTTTTAGGGGAAAGGGGGTAAAAGAATTTTTTAGCTAGGAGAAAAGGGGGGAAAAATGGAGTTTGGGTTAGAGCAGGAGAAAAACCCCGTGATAAGTAGTAAATGTTAAAACAAGATAGGGGTCCTGATAAGTACTGGCCTTTGGGCATGGCCTGAAAAACATGAGCAGGGGGGGCACCTTTTCAGGGGTTGACTTCCACAGAAAAATGATAACATCAATAGGTTATTTAATTTAGTCTGACACATGGACCTTGTATACATGGCCAAAGGGGGGAAATAAAACATAATTTGATATAACCACCCTTTTCAATTTAATAAACACAAAAAGTGGTTTTGAAATTGTTCATCCAAAAAAAAAATTTATAGTAGCACATAATTATTATAGCATGCCGGGGGTTTTCTGATGTTAAACTACCCCCCCACATAGGGTTCCCCAAAGGGGAAATCCATTGCTTTCCATACTGAAGTTTTTTTGCCTTGATCCATTCCTGCTTTGGGATGCCCCCTGAGACCTTCAAATCCCGGGTTACAAGTCTGGTCTGATCCTCCAGGACTATAGTGTTAAGGTTTTCTAGCACTCTCCCCCTCCTCCCGTATCTCTGGGGGACTTCCTACTTTGGAGGCATATCTTTTTGGGGGGGCCCCGGTTGCTTTAAACCCAAGCCTGGCCCCCTACTCTTGGGGGCATCTCTTTTGGGGGGTGCCTGGTTGCTAAAACCCCTTTTAAAAAATTTTTTAGGTTTAGTCACAAAATACACAAGCAAGAACTTCTACAAACAAAATAAAGATCTTGCAAAAGAATATAAGAAAGGAAAAATAATTAAAAAATTATCAAAACAATAAAAAAGGATTTTCAAAAAAAATTCCCCAAAATTTTTTTCATAAAAAAAAGACAGTTTTTAAAACAGTGAGCAAACAGTTAAAACTTAACACAATTTTTAATACACAAAAAATGAACATATATGTATACACAGAATAAACATGAAACATAGGTTTTTAAGGGAAATTTAAAATAGAGGAAAATAAAAATAGTGGTACAAGGTAGCAAAACACAGGAAGCTTTTTAAAAAGTCAATTTACATGTCCAGATAAATTACAGGAAATAAGCATGGTTAAACATAAGTAGTAGATATTTAATAAAAGAGTATTACATAAAAGATAGGGTTTGAAATACGAATAGGTTAGAAATAAGAAGTATGTATTAGGGGGAGATCACATTAAAAATACTAGTCATTACACCTTAAATTATCATTATTCTTACCTTTACTTAATCATACAATATACAGATATCATTTAACTATCATAATAAGGAAAAAGTTACATGGTATACACAGTTAATAGGCCTTTTCTTAGTGATACAAGATATGCCGGGAGGCTTGTTCCTCCAATGGCTATAACACAAAAAGACTGCATTGTAACAATATTTGATCTTCTCTACTTATCTCTCAATACAGATTATGAACTAAATTTGTTAGCAGCAGTATAATCAATATGAGAAGTTAAAAAAAGGTTTTTTAAACTGACAAAGGTGTGAGAGGATGGGGGGAAATCTTCCATGTGTTCCCCCCTTGTTTTGAATAGAACTCCCTCATGTACAAAAAAACTCTTTACAAATTTCAAACACAAGAAGGTCAACTTGCCTTTATAAACCTTTATTTCTACTACAATAATTATTAAAATGAATACAATACTAGAAAATAATCAGACAAAAAAAAAATTAATGTTATAAAATTTTATTACAGATTAAAAAAAAATTTTAGAGAAAACATATTGGAACATACAATAACAGAGCAACAGAATGCGAAGATAACCCAAAAAGTTCAAAAAATTTTTTGAGTTAATTAACGGGCATTTATTTCCCCCCTTGAGTTACAGAACTATGCACATGGAAATAGATAAGGATATAGACAAGAAATATAAGGAGGACAGTCATGAAATTTTCACAATAATTTTATCACATTTCATAAAAAAGCTTGAGGGGCTGTTTTGGGTTTCATTAAAACCCTCATCCATCATATCCCCATCTGCTGACACATCCACTCCCAAATATCTGAACACATTAAATTCGTCCATACTCTTTTCCCCCCAATCTGATATCCCCCCTTCCCTTTTTTCTAATTTTTTTTTTATCCTCATAAATTTCCCTTCCCTATATTATTTTTAATTTTCCCTTTTTTACATACTCTACCCAAACTAAATTCCACCAACCCTGCAATTTTCTCTTCAGAATCCCCAAAAGCACAGTGTCATCAAAAAAGAGCAACTATGACAACTCCCACTATGTGTTAGCTTCTTTATCTTTTAACCCTACACCTTTTTTTTCCCAAAACCCGAAAAATTCACTTTCTTAAAAAACCCTCTATAAATATATTAAACAACCACGGTGACATCACACATTCCTGTCTAATATTTAAAAAATATATATATATATATATATATATATATATATATATATATATATATATATATATATATATATATATATATATATATATCCGGTCAGAGGGACCTTATTTTCCGACGAATTTGAATCCACGAATCCGGGTTTGTGGGTTACTGTATATTTTTACTAATAACCACCTTAAAAGTAGGTCTGTTATTTGGGATTGTATCATATGTGCCCCTGGCCTCATCTCTGCTCTGCTTGGGTCACTTTTGCTTCCTCGGGGTTTTTTTTGTGCTCCCCTGGTCACATCTGTGCCCACTGGGCTCATCTGTGCTTCCCCCGGGTTGGTCTGTGTTCTGTCTGACCCCACTCTTGCTTCGTCGGGCCCCCCATCTCTACCTGTTTGGCCTCATGTGTACTCCCCGGCCCCATCTGTGCTTTCCTGGCCCCACCCGTGCCCCCTCCCCCCCTCTGTCCCCCTGCCCTTATCTGTGCTCCCCCGGTCTTATCTCTGCTCCCCCGGCTCACTATTCCTTCTAGCCTCATCTGTGCCCCCCGAGCCCATTTTTACTCCCCCTTTTTTTCTGTGCTTCCCGCTTCATCTGTGCTCGGCCTTGCCTCACTTTTTTGCTTTTTTTGGGCTTATATGTTTCCCTGGGCTCACACTTGCTTCCTCTGGGGCCCCACTTGGGTTTCCCCTTTTCCTCATTTGTGCTCTCCTGGCCTCGTCTGTGCTCCCATGGGCCTTTTCTGTACTCCCCCCTTTCTCATCTATGCTCCCCTGACCTCATCTGAGCTCCGTCTGGCCCCCATCCCGCTTTTTGGGGTCATTTGGGTTTTCTGGCCTCATTTGTCTCCCCCGGTTTTTCCTTGCCCCCTTAGCCTCATCTGTGTTCCCCTGCCTCATCTGTTTTCCCCGGCCTCATCTGTGCCCCCCTGCGCTCATTTGTTTTCCCCCCGGGTCCCTCTTTCCCCCCTTGCCTCATCTGTGATCCCAAGGGCTCATATGGGGCTCCCCTCCCTCATCTGTGTCCCCCTGGCCTCAGCTGAGCTTTCCTGGGCTCATCTGTGTCCCCCCCGGCCTCAATTTTGCTTCCTCTGGGCTCATCTGTGCTCCCTGCTTCATCTGTGCTCTGGGCCCCTCTTTTTCTTTTGGCCTCACCTGTGCTTCCCCCGGCCTCACCCGGGTTCCCCGGCCTCACTTTTGCTTCATCTGAGTTCATTCCAAAATTTTTTTTAAATTAAACTGTCATTCACATACCTTGTTAGACATAAAAATACATGAATATGCACTTTGGGAAAAACACTTTTTAATGGATATACAGGGCAGATACATATCAATGAACATAATTTTTTACAAAGTAATACTCCAATTTGTATACGTATATACATCGAGTCACACCTACTTTGTATGCATACCCAATTTTTTGAGATACCTCCCCCGGGGTGTTATGCCTCATGAATATAATGACGGTACAGAAATACAAAAATGAAGAAAATTGACTTGACAGGAAAAAATTGTTAAATTCCTTGACGACCAGAGTTTTTTTAAATTTCCCGAATTAAAAAAACTAAAACTGAAAATGAGAATTCCGCTTGTTTTTGCAGCGGTTTCAGAGAATTACACACTTGTTTTTTTGAATTGTAATGTTCCAGAGTTCAACATTAAAAAAAAAATGGCCAATGAATTTTTCAAGTGGTGCATTGCATGTCTCGTTTATGAATTTACAACTAGTTAAAAATTCCATTAATAGTTGAGCAGCTTCTGCCTGAAACTGGAAATATGTTGGAGGGTAATTCATAGGCTCAGATCAATGATACAAAAAGGTAGAACAATTTTTCTCCTCTCTCTCATATATATATATATAGTATATATATATATATATATATATATATATATATATATATATATATATATATATATATATATATATATATATATATATATAAAAAATTACTATTATCTGAGTTTACCTGGAGAGAATTCCAGGGGTCAACGCCCCTGCGGCACGGTCTGTGACCAGGCCTAATGTTGGACCAGAGCCTGATCAACCAGGCTGTTACTGCTGGCCGCACGCAGTCCAACGTACGAACCACAGCCTGGCTGGTCAGGTACCGACTTTAGGTGCCTGTCCAGTGCCTGCTTGAAGACAGCCAGGGGTTTGTTGGTAATCCCCTTATGTATGCTTGGAGGCAGTTGAACAATCTTGGGCCCCTGACACTTATTGTGTTGTCCCTCAACGTGCTAGTGGCACCCCTGCTTTCATTGGGGGATGTTACATCGCCTGCCGAGTCTTTTGCTTTCGTAGGGAGTGATTTTGGGTGTAAGTTTGGTACTAATCCCTCGAGAATTTTCCACGTGTATATAACAATGTATCTCTCCCGCCTGCGTTCTAGGGAGTACAGGTTTAGAAACTTCAAGCGTTCCCAGTAATTGAGGTGGTTTATCGCAGTTATGCGTGCCGTGAAGGTTCTCTGCACATTTTCAAGGTCAGCAATTTCACCTGCCTTGAAAGGTGCAGTTAGTGTGCAGCAATATTCCAGCCTAGATAGAACAAGCGATTTGTAAAGTGTCAACATGGGCTTTGCATCCCTGGTTTTGAAGGTTCTCATTATCCATCCTGTCATTTTTCGAGCAGATGCAATTGCTACGATGTTATGATCCTTGAAGGTGAGATCCTCTGACATGATCACTCCCAGGTCTTTGACATTAGTTTTTCACTCTATTGTGTGGTTGGAATTAGTTTTGTACTCCGATGAGATTTTAATTTCATCACGTTTTCCGTATCTGAGTAATTTAAATTTCTCCTCATTGAACTTCATATTGTTTTCTGCATCCCATTTAAAGATTTGGTTTATGTCTGCTTGGAGTCTTGCAGTGTCTTCAACGGTGGACACTGTCATACAGATTCGGGTGTCATCTGCAAAGGAAGACACGGCACTGTGGCTTATATCCCTGTCTATGTCCGATATGAGGATGAGGAACAGGATGGGAGCGAGTACTGTGCCTTGTGGAACAGAGCTTTTCACAGTAGCTGCCTCAGACTTTACTCTGTTGACTACTACTCTTTGTGTTCTACATGTTAGGAAATTATAGATCCATCTACCAACTTTTCCTGTTATTCCTTTATCACGCATTTTGTGTGCTATCACACCATGTATATAACATCTGTCTGCATTCTGTTTGTCCTCTAGAGCATCCAGGACCTTGTCATAGTGGTCCAGTAGTTGGGACAGACAGGAGCGACCTGCTCTAAACCCATGCTGCCCTGGGTTGTGTAATTGATGGTTATATATATATATATATATATATATATATATATATATATATATATATATATATATATATATATATATATATATATATATATATAAAGATACATAGATACGATACAGATACAGATAGATATACGATACAAGTCTTCACGCTGCCGCCGTCTGTTTTTGGGTTATCCTGAGTAATTCTTGACCAGAGCTGAGAGGAAAACTTGCTTGCTGTCACTTCGAGCCCCATCCCTTCAAGAGGGTAAGGCGGTGATAAGCTTGCTTGTTCCCCTCTCTTCCCATCCCCCATCCTCCCCCATCCTGACCCCACCTGAACATTTACACTGGCCCATACACACACACTTTTTACACTGCTATCCTTCTGACTTTCCTATCTTCTTCTTTTTCGGCAACTTCGCCTTTGGCGAGTTAACACAAGACATTTTGACCATCCCGTAGCCCGTGTGGTTTTTTAAAATCCGGTCGATCTCTGTCTTGGGCCCTGTCCCCCTCACTGCTCGAGGGTAGGCTGTCCCCTCACTGCTCGAGGGAGGCTGTCCCCCTCACTGCTCGAGGGTAGGCTGTCCCCTCACTGCTCGAGGGTAGGCTGTCCCCTCACTGCTCGAGGGTAGGCTGTCCCCCCCACTGCTCGAGGGTAGGCTGTCCCCCTCACTGCTCGAGGGTAGGCTGTCCCCCTCACTGCTCGAGGGTAGGCTGCCCCCCTCACTGCTCGAGGGTAGGCTGTCCCCCTCACTGCTCGAGGGTAGGCTGTCCCCCTCACTGCTCGAGGGTAGGCTGTCCCCCTCACTGCTCGAGGGTAGGCTGTCGTTAGGGGCTGACCTTCATAAGTCAGCTGACTTAGGATGTCTAGGTCTCACTCGCAGGAAAGTTTTACTTTTTTTTAAGGTAATGTTGATGTGTCTGATGTACCTTCCCAGGCATCATGACACGCATACGAGTAAGGATACGGGTTCCAGACAACCTGAAATCTAATAGGGAAATTCTGCAATGTATTTGCTCCAATTCCACGGTTGCACCGGTTGATCTTTTTAAGACTAGCTCTGGTGCAGTTCTGCTCCTCTCTTCTGAGGAAGAATTACTTCAATTGCTTAAACCTGATGTTCTTGAGAAATTACAGACTCTGGGAGTTATCCCCATTCCTCCTGAGAGTTATCAGGCTCAAAGGACTGTCTTTGTTGCAAGGATAAGTAGTTTTTTGCGGGACTGCTCTCCAGAACAACTTATTCCAGACCTTAATACCAATAACCCAGAAATTACAGTGCTTAAGGCATACAAATTTTCGCAGCCTTCCAGCAATCGCTTCTCACTTAAATTGATCCTGCAAACTCCAGATGAAGCTAAATTCTTGTGTCAACATGGATTTAAATACTCTGGTACCAGATGCTCTCCTGATCAAATATCTCTGGAGAGATATGTCCATGTTATGCAATGTTTTAAATGCTATGAGTTTGGTCATACTTCAAATAAATGTAGCAAACAAACACCTGTTTGCAGTATATGCTCGGGTGAGCATCTTTTCAGGGTTTGTGATAATAAAAATAACCCCAAGTGTGTCATTTGCCACGGGAAACATCATGCTGTTTCCCCAAACTGTCCTGCTAGGAAAGATGCTATTCAGAAAATTCTAGAGGCCAAGAAGCAGGCAACTTCTGCAAAACCCACTACTCAAGCACCTCCAACAATGTCTCAAGCATCATTTCCAAACCTCCCTGGATATGGTGGGCTTCCTCCAGCCACCTCTACCAGTGCCAATGTTTGGAATACTGTCCCTCCTGCAGTGCCCCAGTCTTCCCCTATTGTGTCCCAAGTTCCAGAGTCAGCACCACTACCTAAATCTCCTGGATCCTCTGAGGCAGAGAGAGGTCCTCTTCTGTTCATGATGGCCAAGGAGATTGCTGGAAACAATATTAAACTCTGTACCTCTATATTCAATGACTTGTTAGTGGAAAATGGGTTTCCTCCCATACGTATTCCACATAATGTACAGTTGATTATGGATCAACCTCCTCAAGATAGGACGTATGTGCCCTCCACTATTCCCATACATGAGCAACCTTCCTTCACTTCCACTACTAATGTAGTGACAGAACCTGTTTCAACGCCAGGTGCTCCAGTATTAACTACCAATGAACCTGCACCAGACATTGGTGCTCAAAATACCGCTATTGAAGCTGACCCTGTTATACAAATGCCTTCACGTAATAATTCTATGGATTGGACGAACTCTCATTTGGAGCAACCAATGTCTCCCCCTCTGGGAGAATCTTTGAGGCCAGTACATGGATGTACCACACCTCTTCAATCAGAAGACTCTAATGATTCTTTAGATGTCTCCAATTGCAGTGAAGACGTAGACGTGATCGGTACGCAACAAACTACTCAAAACTACTCTTCTTTCTCTGATGAATCAAGTAGGGAGAGTATGGGAAGGGAAAGACGAAGCACTCGTAGTACTGGAACCTTACCTAAAGACTACAAAATTATGCGAACAAGAGGCAATAATGGGAATAAAAATTGTTCAAGTTAATATAAAACATTTCTTTAATAACCGTTTCCTCCTTGAGGTTGAATTGTGTAACCATAACCCTGATATCATCCTCCTTAATGAGACAGTTGCAAGGGAAGACCAACATATTAAGTTACGTGGGTATTATACTATAGAGAAATCGAGAGGGCCCTTCAGTGGAGTGGCCATCCTAGTTAAAATAGGGCATGTCTTTCGCCCCATTCATTTTGATGAGGACAACATTCTTGCTGTGGAACTAACGACCTCATATGGCCAGTTAATAGTTGCAACTGCCTATTTTCCTCCTCGGCAGTCATATATAGCCTCTATCCCTCTGCATGGGTTACTTAGTAGAAATGTTCCCACTCTCCTAGCTGGTGATTTTAATGCCCATCATCCTGCACTTTTCAATTGTGGAGTCGGAAATCAATGAGGTGACTTAAAAGGGAAGCAGTTATTTAATATCATGTCAGCACGACACCTCTCCTTTCAAGGTCCCTTTTTTAAGACATTTGTAGGCCACCGACCAGGGACACCTGACATAGTCTTGACCAATAGAAATTGTGACCTCTACCACTGCAGGGTCTCCCCTGGTGGCGATGTGGGTTCCGATCACATCCCAGTTATCATCACTCTGCAGGCGTCACCGTTTAGGATTCCCACTCCTCCAAAAATTAACTTAAACTCTCTGGGATTTGACCCATTCAGAGCATACCTGGGCCATGATGATACCATCTCACTTGATGGCCAGCCTCTCGATAAAATCGATGACGCATTACACTCTTTGCATGATCGTATACTAGAGGCAACACATGCAACTTGTCAAACAACAACATCAAAAATATACCAGCAATATAAACCTACTTCCGAAATACGTGACTGCATGAGGAATTATCAAGCTGAATGTAACAGGCATCTCCTCACAAGTCAGCCAACGCGGGCTGTACTGCAGATGTTGAGGAGAGAACTAATTACTTTGATTTCCCAACATAAGAACGAATTGTGGAAACATCTTGTTCAACAAGCAAACCAGTATAAACATCTTGTTCAACAAGTAAACCAGTATAAACATCTTGTTCAACAAGCAAACCAGTATAAACATCTTGTTCAACAAGCAAACCAGTATAAACATCTTGTTCAACAAGCAAACCAGTATAAACATCTTGTTCAACAAGTAAACCAGTATAAACATCTTGTTCAACAAGCAAACCAGTATAAACATCTTGTTCAACAAGTAAACCAGTATAAACATCTTGTTCAACAAGTAAACCAGTATAAACATCTTGTTCAACAAGTAAACCAGTATAAACATCTTGTTCAACAAGTAAACCAGTATAAACGTCTTGTTCAACAAGTAAACCAGTATAAACGTCTTGTTCAACAAGTAAACCAGTATAAACGTCTTGTTCAACAAGTAAACCAGTATAAACATCTTGTTCAACAAGCAAACCAGTATAAACATCTTGTTCAACAAGTAAACCAGTATAAACATCTTGTTCAACAAGTAAACCAGTATAAACATCTTGTTCAACAAGTAAACCAGTATAAACGTCTTGTTCAACAAGTAAACCAGTATAAACATCTTGTTCAACAAGCAAACCAGTATAAACATCTTGTTCAACAAGCAAACCAGTATAAACATCTTGTTCAACAAGTAAACCAGTATAAACATCTTGTTCAACAAGTAAACCAGTATAAACATCTTGTTCAACAAGTAAACCAGTATAAACGTCTTGTTCAACAAGTAAACCAGTATAAACGTCTTGTTCAACAAGTAAACCAGTATAAACGTCTTGTTCAACAAGTAAACCAGTATAAACGTCAACCGGAAAAGTTTTGGAGCAAGATTCGTCAGCTTTTAGGGGCTAAACATAAGGCTGCCTACCTTACATACATTTTTACTGACGAAGATGATGAAGAAATAACCATAAAATTAGAAGATCCACAAGACCAAGTTAATTTAATGGGTGAGGTGTGGGAGAAAATTCTCACCCACAATACGAGTAGAAGATTCAATAATATCCACTATCAAGAGGAAATTTCTGCTTCAAGGAACTGAGGATCACAAATGCGGAGAGCACGGAGAAAGAGGGAGATAAGAACACTTTTCTTGACAGAGGAAGCATGATAAGAGAAGTAGTGAATGTACATGCCACTGTGCATAGGCTTGCGGTACACGGAGAAGGCAAAACCTGTAACTGAGCGGTGGACATGGTCCAAGTCGGACCGAAACGTCGTCGTAAGCTCCTCTCTTCTATGTGCTGGTTATTTGTGTATGTTTTCACTGGTTCAGTGGCTGAAAGCGTCATACATAGTGCTAGTAGAATGAGAGACATTCAGATTTAATCCAATGAAAGGAAGAATGAATTTAGATCCTTGAATCAAGTGCCCCTCGCCAGCATCAAGTTACGTAAACATTCCATTAATATTAACAACTTTCTTCGAAGAATGATAAAAGTGTGATGAAATTTTGAAGCCGATCAAAATCAGTTTCGGAAATTATCTGTATACACTTGAGCAGAGGGCACCTACGCTTACAAATTGCTCCTCGAACCTTCTATTTTTAGTTTAACAGGGCTAAAAATTCGAAGCCGATTTAATAAGGCAATCAGGAGTCATAAAGGAAAACCATAGGAGGTTAGGGGAATGTAACACTGTACCTAACAACGCACCTGCTCTAGCGTAAGTCCTACAGTAGTTATGTGCTCACTATACTCGTCAACATTAAAAACTATAATCGACTGTTTTCGATACTCCTCATTTATTTTTATTTTGTTTTGCAGTTATAATCTATTCAAAATTCTGTACAATCTTCTAAGGAAAATATTTAAGTTTATGTTGAAGAAAGTCAAATTTGATAAAAATTTCTGTAAAATTGGCAAATAGGCATGTACAAATTCTAAATAAAACAATAATACTTCCAATCAGGATACAACAGCGCTTAATGTTTGAGGCCGAGCAGCAGAGGCATTACCTAGGTATTACATTAAAACCAATTCATTTAATAAAATTAGTAATTTAAATTTACATATCTGAAAGTGAATGCCAAAACAACCTTCAATAAAGCCCACAAGACCAAAGTTTCAAGGCTACCTGAAAACGTATTCTTCATTATTATGATAAAAAAATGAAGCACTAAACCTACAAGGGTTATACAGCGCAGCAAAGGTATTCTTCAGTAATATCTCTGAATCAAACAATTCCGAGTTTCTTTTTTTTGTCATTAAAAGTTCAAAGTTGCGCCTAAACAACGTAAACATAATGGTTCACTCATGGAATGATTCAGTCTTAATTGATATTTTGGAGCTGATAAGATGAAGCATTCTTTCCTTAGTGAATGGAAATCAGAATCATTATTTTTTTAATACAATTGACAGATTTGGACTGATGAAGACCAGCAACTCGACCTGTGTTGAAGGGAAAATAAACCAGAACTGAATATTTGACGCCAATCAAAAGAGGCATTCTCCAGGTTATAAAACTTATCATACTAACGAATTTGTCCACAAACAAAGTAAACTTAATGGGTACTATTCTCGTCCTAAGGTGAACATCAGCCACTAAATAATGGAACTATTCAGAAGAGGTAAACTCACATCTTTAACGTTATTTAACGGGAATGAAAATTGACCATTAATATAAAATTGGCATATTTGAACATAAGCTTTAAAATTTCACTTTTTCACATTGCTGAATTATGGGGCAGCTTTTCTGAATGCTTGAAGCTAAGCAGCAGAGGTGTTCTAGAGTTATTCCTAGAAATTGGAAGTGTGTTCTACAACTTCCGTCATAGGGAACTTGAATATACAAACAGCTCCACGAATTTTGTCTTAATTACCTACGGAGAAAGAAGAGGTAAAAAATAATCAGTCAACTACATAAAGGTTCCCCTTCGGGGATACTTAATTACAATTCTGAGGGATAAAGAGAATGAAAGACAAGTTATCGTTGCCATACACCACAGTCTTGGCAGACACATCGTACCTGTGGTCTGGTCAACACACTCCAGGCTACCAATACGTTTCAAGAACGTGCTCACTGACTCACGAAATCGTAATGACACGATTGCAAACAAACCATACCACGGGTGGGGTTCGAAACCGCGGTCAGAGAGTCTCAAAACTCCAGACCGTCGCGTAAGCCACTGTGCCAGCTTGAAGCTAGCTGGCACAGTGGCTTACACGACGGTCTGGAGTTTTGAGACTCTCTGACCGCGGGTTCGAACCCCACCCGTGGTATGGTTTACGCTCTCACTACCTGCAAATAAAGAAAACGTACGAATTACGATACAGTGAAAAACTACAGAATAGTAATATTAGTAGGATATTCAGTTGGCACTGTTTTTGTGAGGTGTAGAACAATCTGGAAGTTGAATGATATAGATTACCAAACCCGTCAAATCCATAAAGCTACCAAAAGTTCTCGCTTCACTGTCGTTGTTTATTCCCTTATCTATGATGTAGAGCGAACAAGGCTCCCAATGCTGACCTCTGTAGTACATTTGTAACTGGTCTCAATTCTGATTCCTCCCTATTAACTTTTTATTCATTATCTATCGGTGAACCAGTCCTCGACCTAGGAGATTTCTGCTCCTATGTCATGTGCCACTACCATCTTCACCAGTCTCCTGTGTGCAACAAAGGCCTTAGTGAGGTCCATATACACATCTTTATCATGGTCTATTACTTCAAATACTTTAGTGACAAAAAAAAGGTTAATAAATTAGCTAGGCAAGAATGCAACATTATAAAATCGTCGTGAGATTCATTGATCAAATTATATATATTAATTAACATGTCAGGCAACCTAAAATGTGTGTGCCACAAACCTTGTGGCACCTTGCCTGAACCTTCACCCCGTAATCGTCGCTACTGTCGTCGTTGAAGAGAGAATAAAAACCGAAGTTACCCACTTTATTCAGCCGATGCTCATAACCCTAACGATCAATTAAACGAACCAAAATAAAAATAAGATACAAAGACGACGCACAATACTAAAGTCTCTCTTCAGTCCTATGCTGTAGGCTTATATTAAATACTATCACTACTCAAGCCTCAGCGAGTGGCAACTGTAAGGCTGAGTGACAGTTCATACCGGAATCCATTGATATTTCTGATATAACTTGAGGACAACACAGCATATGGTTGAATATATCATAAAAATATGAGAACACCAGCAATAGTTTCATTCCGGTACAAATAATACATCAAGATAAATCCAGACAATCCACTTTTCAAAATACACTGTCAGGAAACGAAAGCCAGGGATGGAAAAACATGGAAGAAATGCAGAAGAGAACTGGGAGAAATTAAGAGAGAGAGAGAGAAGAAAAGAAAGAAAAAGAGAAAGGGTGAGAAAGATAAATGGAGATTAGGCATGAGAGGAAAGACGAAATGCAGTTTGATGTTATAGATACTAAGACGATAGTTTATTCTTCATACGCTCGAAGAAAAAATAAGAATGAATGATCATGTTATAAATTAAAAAGTGAACGAGGAACTGTTGACGAATATTGACAGATGTGCCAGGAAGTATTTGACACTGATCAATGGTAAGTGCCAGAACCCTGAGAGAAGGTGCCAAACCAAGTATATGATACTGATCAATGGTAAGTGCCAGAACCTTGAGAGAAAGTGCCAAACCAAGTATTTGATACTGATCAATGGTAAGTGCCAGAACCCTGAGAGAAAGTGCCAAACCACGTATTTGATACTGATCAATGGTAAGTGCCAGAACCCTGAGAGAAGGTGCCAAACCAAGTATTTGATACTGATCAATGGTAAGTGCCAGAACCCTGAGACAAAGTGCCAAACCAAGTATTTGATAATGATCAATGGTAAGTGCCAGAACCCTGAGAGAAAGTGCCAAACCAAGTATTTGACATTGATCAATGGTAAGTGCCAGAACCCTGAGAGAAGGTGCCAAACCAAGTAATTGATACTGATCAATGGTAAGTGCCAGAACCCTGAGAGAAAGTGCCAAACCAAGTATTTGACACTGAACAATGGTAAGTGCCAGAACCCTGAGAGAAGGTGCCAAACCAAGTATTTGATACTGATCAATGGAAAGTGCCAGAACCCTGAGAGAAAGTGCCAAACCAAGTATTTGATACTGATCAATGGTAAGTGCCTGAACCCTGAGAGAAAGTGCCAAACCAAGTATTTGACATTGATCAATGGTAAGTGACAGAACCCTGAGAGAAGGTGCCAAACCAAGTATTTGACACTGATCAATGGTAAGTGCCACAACCCTGAGAGAAGGTGCCAAACCAAGTATTTGACACTGATCAATGGTAAGTGCCAGAACCTGAGAGAAAGTGCCAAACCAAGTATTTGACACAGATCAATGGTAAGTGACAGAACCCTGAGAGAAGGTGCCAAACCAAGTATTTGACACTGATCAATGGTAAGTGCCACAACCCTGAGAGAAGGTGCCAAACCAAGTATTTGACACTGATCAATGGTAAGTGCCAGAACCCTGAGAGAAAGTGCCAAACCAAGTATTTGACACAGATCAATGGTAAGTGACAGAACCCTGAGAGAAGGTGCCAAACCAAGTATTTGACACTGATCAATGGTAAGTGCCACAACCCTGAGAGAAGGTGCCAAGCCAAGTATTTGACACTGATCAATGGTAAGTGCCAGAACCCTGAGAGAAAGTGCCAAACCAAGAAATACTAGAGAAAAAATTTCTGTAAAAAACATAAAATACGCTCGATGATCATGAGAAAATAAATTTATGGATATTTTTTAATGCTACTGACATTTCTGAATCAGAATGTTTAGTTATTTTTAGCCCTTTACAGACAAGACGGAGGTGAAATGTTCTTTGTGCTATTGTAAATCCCAATTATTGTTATTTATACGTGTAAGAAGCTTTGGTATTCTTCATGAGTGGGGTGGTGGACGACTGTATACCTTTATAACACAAAATACCACACTGATACGGAAGGTATTGAAACTCCCTGCACCTCCTTCCCCCGTCCTGGAGATTACTTTCTCTGCACCTCCTTCCCCCGTCCTGGAGATTACTTTCCCTGCACCTCCTTCCCCCGTCCTGGAGATTACTTTCCCTGCACCTCCTTCCCCCGTCCTGGAGATTACTTTCTCTGCACCTCCTTCCCCGTCCTGGAGATTACTTTCTCTGCACCTCCTTCCCCCGTCCTGGAGATTACTTTCTCTGCACCTCCTTCCCCCGTCCTGGAGATTACTTTCTCTGCACCTCCTTCCCCGTCCTGGAGATTACTTTCTCTGCACCTCCTTCCCCGTCCTGGAGATTACTTTCTCTGCACCTCCTTCTCCCGTCCTGGAGATTACTTTCTCTGCACCTCCTTCCCCCGTCCTGGAGATTACTTTCTCTGCACCTCCTTCCCCCGTCCTGGAGATTACTTTCTCTGCACCTCCTTTCCCCGTCCTGGAGATTACTTTCCCTGCCCCTCCTTCCCCCGTCCTGGAGATTACTTTCTCTGCACCTCCTTCCCCGTCCTGGAGATTACTTTCTCTGCACCTCCTTCCCCCGTCCTGGAGTTTACTTTCTCTGCACCTCCTTCCCCCGTCCTGGAGATTACTTTCCCTGCCCCTCCTTCCCCCGTCCTGGAGATTACTTTCTATGCACCTCCTTCCCCCGTCCTGGTGATTACTTTCCCTGCACCTCCTTTCCCCGTCCTGGAGATTACTTTATCTGCACCTCCTTCCCCCGTCCTGGAGATTACTTTCTCTGCACCTCCTTCCCCGTCCTGGAGTTTACTTTCTCTGCACCTCCTTCCCCCGTCCTGGAGTTTACTTTCTCTGCACCTCCTTCCCCGTCCTGGAGATTACTTTCTCTGACCTCCTTCCCCCGTCCTGGAGATTACTTTCTATGCACCTCCTTCCCCCGTCCTGGAGATTACTTTCCCTGCACCTCCTTTCCCCGTCCTGGAGATTACTTCTCTGCACCTCCTTCCCCGTCCTGGAGATTACTTTCTCTGCACCTCCTTCCCCCGTCCTGGAGTTTACTTTCTCTGCACCTCCTTCCCCCGTCCTGGAGATTACTTTCTCTGCACCTCCTTCCCCGTCCTGGAGATTACTTTCTCTGCACCTCCTTCCCCCGTCCTGGAGATTACTTTCTATGCACCTCCTTCCCCCGTCCTGGAGATTACTTTCCCTGCACCTCCTTTCCCCGTCCTGGAGATTACTTTCTCTGCACCTCCTTCCCCCGTCCTGGAGATTACTTTCTCTGCACCTCCTTCCCCCGTCCTGGAGTTTACTTTCTCTGCACCTCCTTCCCCGTCCTGGAGATTACTTTCTCTGCACCTCCTTCCCCGTCCTTGAGTTTACTTTCTCTGCACCTCCTTCCCCGTCCTGGAGTTTACTTTCTCTGCACCTCCTTCCCCGTCCTGAGATTACTTTCTCTGCACCTCCTTCCCCGTCCTGGAGATTACTTTCCTGCACCTCCTTCCCCGTCCTGGAGATTACTTTCCCTGCACCTCCTTCCCCGTCCTGGAGATTACTTTCTCTGCACCTCCTTCCCCGTCCTGGAGATTACTTCCCTGCGCCTCCTTCCCCGTCCTGGAGATTACTTCCCTGCACCTCCTTAACCGTCCTGGAGATTACTTCCCTGCACCTCCTTCCCCGTCCTGGAGATTACTTTCCTGCCCCTCCTTCCCCCGTCCTGGAGATTACTTTCCTGCACCTCCTTCCCCGTTCTGGAGATTACTTTCTCTGCACCTCCTTCCCCGTCCTGGAGATTACTTTCTCTGCACCTCCTTCCCCGTCCTGAGATTACTTTCTCTGCACCTCCTTCCCCGTCCTGGAGATTACTTTCCTGCACCTCCTTCCCCGTCCTGGAGATTACTTTCTCTGCACCTCCTTCCCCGTCCTGGAGATTACTTCCCTGCACCTCCTTCCCCGTCCTGGAGATTACTTTCCCTGCCCCTCCTTTCCCCGTCCTGGAGATTACTTTCCCTGCCCCTCCTTCCCCCGTCCTGGAGATTACTTTCTCTGCACCTCCTTCCCCCGTCCTGGAGATTACTTTCTCTGCACCTCCTTCCCCCGTCCTGGAGATTACTTTCTCTGCACCTCCTTCCCCCGTCCTGGAGATCACTTTCCCTGCACCGCCTTCCCCGTCCTGGAGATTACTTTCTCTGCACCTCCTTCCCCCGTCCTGGAGATTACTTTCCCTGCGCCTCCTTCCCCCGTCCTGAAGATCACTTTCCCTGCACCTCGTTCCCCGTCCTGGAGATTACTTTCCCTGCCCCTCCTTCCCCGTCCTGGAGATTACTTTCCCTGCCCCTCCTTCCCCGTCCTGGAGATTACTTTCCCTGCCCCTCCTTCCCCCGTCCTGGAGATTACTTTCTTTGCACCTCCTTCCCCGTCCTGGAGATTACTTTCCCTGCACCTCCTTCCCCGTCCTGGAGATTACTTTCCCTGCACCTCCTTCCCCGTCCTGGAGATTACTTTCCCTGCCCCTCCTTCCCCGTCCTGGAGATTACTTTCCCTGCCCCACCTTCCCCGTCCTGGAGATTACTTTCCCTGCACCTCCTTCCCCGTCCTGGAGATTACTTTTCCTGCGCCTCCTCCCCCATCCTGGAGATTACTTTCCCTGCCCCTCCTTCCCCGTCCTGGAGATTACTTTCCCTGCGCCTCCTCCCCCTGAAATCACTATGCGCAAACTGAGAAACATTATTGGAAGTGTTATTAAGGAAAGGGAATTTTTTTTTTTATTTTATTTAAAAGATACATTGTGGAAACTTTTTGGGTCACTCAAGTTCCACAGGGTAAGTGAGCCGTAAGGAGCCTTAAACATACCACGGATCGGCCCTCGGAGTTCAGGAACCCACATACCCAACCAAAACATACACACATTCGAGTTGACGAAGGTAACAATTGTGTACATTTTAATTGATAGATTTATTCTCCTAGGAACACCTAGGCAAGTTTGTACAGTTAGAAACTAATAGTAGGATTATTGAGGCAACGTTAGATATTAATAATGTAGTTTAGCACCTTAATATAGGTAGATATAAGCCTTAAATAGGCGAGCATTAGGTTATGTTAGCTAGAGAGAACTGGCAGCCCACACTTGAATCTAGGCAGTGTGGGACTCACGACACATGACCTGCGTTCTTACCAGACTGGACATCATCCAGACAACACGTGCTGTGAACAAGCAGCACCCCCCACGTGACTCAACATCTGTCCTGGGGCCCCAGAGGAGAGATCCCGAAGTACCGCGGATATCTCTCTCCATCCAGACCTATTGCAGTAAGACTAGACTTTCTTTCTCTCAGTATCTGGCCAGTTTTCTGGGGGAAACGTTAGTGAGTTATCTGTGGGTCTTAAACGGACGGACGCTTTTGTATTGGTATGTACCAGCGTCATCTCTTAAGTTCAAGTCTGGAAGCTAGTGTCTCTTACAGTTTAGATATTGCTTGGAGGATATACCCTAGGGCTGTGGATTCTAAGTTAATACAAGACAATAATACCACTCAATTTGCAGATAAAGAATCTTCCCATGCACGTGGTGTTTGGAGGGGGTTTATAGCTTAGGAAGATTTGGAAGTGTAGGAGATATTTCTACTCCATCAAGTAAGTTAAACCTTCTTATATTCATGCATGCAAGGGGGAATTCTTTCGGCTGCAGTTAGCTAGAAATTTGTCCCATAGCCACTTGTAAGTCTGAGAGAAGTGTCTCAGTGTGTCGGTGTCAACAGTGAAGAAGCCCCTATCACGTGCTTTTAACATCCTATGGAGAGGGAGCATGGACACTGGGGTCGTCCCGCAGTTACTAAAAACAACAGACATAGCCTCACTCCACAAAGGGGGTAGTAAAGCAATAGCAAAGAACTACAGACCAATAGCGCTAACGTCCCATATCATAAAAAAATTTGAAAGAGTTCTAAGAAGCAAGATCGCCACCCATCTTGATACCCATCAATTGCACAACCCAGGGCAGCATGGGTTTAGAGTAGGTTGCTCCTGTCTGTCCCAACTACTAGACCACTACGGCAAGGTCCTGGATGCTCTAGAAGACAAACAAAATGCAGATGTTATATACACAGACTTTGCAAAAGCCTTTGACAAGTGTGACCATGGTGTAATAGCACACAAAATGCGTGATAAAGGAATAACAGGAAAAGTTGGTAGATGGATCTATAATTTCCTAACAAATAGAACACAAAGAGTAGTAGTCAACAGAGTAAAGTCTGAGGCAGCTACAGTGAAAAGCTCTGTTCCACAAGGCACAGTACTCGCTCCCATCCTGTTCCTCATCCTCATATCAGACATAGACAGGGATATAAGCCACAGTGCCATGTCTTCCTTTGCAGATGACACCCGAATCTGTATGACAGTGTCCACCGTTGAAGACACTACAAGACTCAAAGCAGACATAAACCAAATCTTTAAATGGGCTGCAGAAAACAATATGAAGTTCAATGATGAGAAATTTCAATTACTCAGATACGGAAAACGTGAAGAAATTAAAATCTCATCGGAGTACAAAACTAATTCGAACCACACAATAGAGCGAAAAACTAATGTCAAAGACCTGGGAGTGATCATGTCAGAGGATCTCACCTTCAAGGACCATAACACCATAGCAATCACATCTGCTAGAAAAATGACAGGATGGATAATGAGAACCTTCAAAACCAGGGATGCCAAGCCCATGTTGACACTTTACAGATCGCTTGTTCTATCTAGGCTGGAATATTGCTGCACACTAACTGCACCTTTCAAGGCGGGTGAAATTGCTGACCTTGAAAATGTGCAGAGAACCTTCACGGCACGCATAACTGTGATAAACCACCTTAATTACTGGGAATGCTTGAAGTTCCTAAACCTGTACTCTCTAGAACACAGGCGGGAGAGATACATTATTATATACATATGTAAAATTCTCGAGGGATTAGTACCAAACTTGCACACGAGAATCCCTACAAAAGCAAAAGACTTGGCAGGCAATGTAACATCCCCCCAATGAAAAGCAGGGGTGTCACTAGCACGTTGAGGGACAACACAATAAGTGTCAGGGATACAAGATTGTTCAACTGCCTCCCAGCATACATCAGGGGAATTACCAACAAACCCCTGTCTGTCTTCAAGCAGGCACTGGACAGGCATCTAAAGTCGGTACCTGACCAGCCAGGCTGTGGTTTGTACTTTGGACTGCGTGCGACCAGCAGTAACAGCCTGGTTGATCGGGCTCTGGTCCAACATGAGGCCTGGTCACAGAACGGGCCGCGGGGGCATTGACCCCTGGAATTCTCTCCAGGTAAACACTAACGCCCTCTTCCCTAACCCCCTCTACGACCAGCCTATAAAAGGGGTCCTGTAAACAGGCAAACAGGAGCTGAGATAAGGGACACCCCTGCCTCAAACCCCTGTCCATCCCCACTACCTCTCCTACCCTCCCATTCACCTGCACACACACTAAAGGTTCCTTATATAATGTTTGTACCCATCCCACTATTTCCTCCCCAAAACCCCTCTTACGTAAGATTTGCATCAACATATTCCTCTCCACATTATCAAAGGCCGTCTCCCAATCCAGCCCTAAGACAACCCCACCTCCCCGACCTTCTACAAAGCCTCTAATCCTATTATGACCTATCTTCATGCATCTACCTGGTATGCCAAATTGACCTTGTTCAATAACATTACTCAGTGCACGTTTCATCCTATTTCCTAATATTCTCGCAAATATCTTGTAATCAGCACATAGTGAAATTGCTCAATAGTCTCTGATAGTCACCACTTCCCTACCCTTTGGGACTAACACTACTACACCCATGTGCTGTTCATGAAATTAAACACCAAAGTTAAACACTTAATTAGGACCTCCCAATTTTGAACATAAAAGTCTCCCAGAATCCCATCTATACCAGGCACTTTACCCAGCCGCATCCCCTGCACAGATTTCCACACCTCCTCCTCTGTGATGTCCCCCTCCATATTCTCTCTCTTCTCATCCTCAATACCCTTCTGAATACCCAAAACTATGTCCCTAGCCCAACCCTTCACTATGCCTTTAGACAAGTACCTCTTAAACCAATGCTCCACATACCCACTCATCTGTTCCGTGGTCCGCAGAACCTCCCCTTCCCCATACCTTAAGTCGTGTTTGAAAACCTCTTAAAACCATCAGAGAAGGCCTATCTTCCCACAACACATCATCCATCCCGCTCCTCACCCTCACCCACATTCATTCGTCGTAACGTCACTTCTACCCACTTACGTTTGACCTCTGCACGGAGGCCATTCACATTCATGGTTAAACACCAGAGAAAAACGAAGGTGGCTTACCTCTATGTCTTTGTACCCTCTGCGGCATAACTTTAATGGACCCAGAAGGTACAATCTTACCTCTGCCCTCCTTCCCTACCTCACTTCCTCCCTTAACACCTACTTTACCACCTTTAACCACCTCAACCCATGCCTTTTTACTAACCCTTTGCCCAGGCGTGAGCACATTCTCATCAGTGTTACCACTTGACCTCTTACGCGATATTCCGGAGGCTTCCATCACTTCCCCCTACTCACTCACCTCTTCCCTATGCCCCTCTACACTAATCACTTGTTCCAGATCAAGAGGCTGCCCGCCACTTGTATCCTTCTTCCCTAACACAACACTTTCCCCAATCACTTCCTGTACTACCTCGCCACATCTCTGATCCACTGATAAAAGAACCTTCTAACATTTCCCTCATCTCCTGCATCATCGGTTCCGTCAAACTCAAACCCAACATGTCACATCCTGGTTCCTCCCCAGGACTCCCTATAGCAGGCACCTGTGACTCAGGAGACAATGTGAGCACCTGTTCCCTCTCAGCATCCACCTGTTCACTCCACTTACTCGAAGTCTCCTTCCCGACTTCACCCTTCTCCACTGTCGAAACCTCCTCCAACACCACCTCCTTTGATGCCATTTCAACACTGCCACGCTTCTGCTGTCCCATCTTCTTTACACAATTCACTGCCAAGTGACCAGCCACACCACAAATGTGACACGTCCTCTGCTGACCCAGGTACATTACATACACTTGCGTATGAAACTCATCCATCACTACATATGATGGTATTGGACACCGTAGTGTCATCTTAAGGTAGAATGATCCCTCCAACAGGCCATATTACAGGCTATGGGACCACCTCCCCACCGTCGCCACATGTATGACTCCAAAATGGCTAAACGTCTCCTGTACATCCACCTCATCCGCTTCAAATGGGACGTTGCGAATCTTTATTCATCTGTAGGAACTCGAGACATCTTGTAGCCGCACCTCTAGGCCAGGATTGACCTCTATTCTCAGTTTTTGATACCGGTCGACTACCCTTTCGTAGGCACTGCAGTCAACAAACTTGACAAAGATCCTGACAGAACTGTTCAGCAAGATGCCATATAACTCTTGGTTAGCAATCCCGTAGGTATCCCGAATTACTGCTGGGAGAAGCACCTCCGCATTGCTGGGGTATATCGCACCCTTCAAGATTTCAACATATACAGTGTTTACTCGCCGGCGTCCTCTCTCCGCCATCTTGGAGAAAATCACTTGTTCGCTTATCCACCACCATGACAGAGCACAGCACAGAGCAGCACACCCACACGCCACTAGAGCTGGGTTGCGAATGAGGAAACTAATGAGGTAGCAGCCATAATAAAAGTTAAGACACTAAGGGGATGCCACAACTTTTAAATCAAGTGACAAAAAGAAAAAACACAAGAGTTCAGATAAAACAAATGCAATAATCGGTCGTCAGAGAGAAAAAAAGAGGACTGCTGTAAGACTTGTCTAGTCGGTCATAATTCCGCACAGACCATCAAAATATTTATCCCCACAGACTGGTTTTTCTTATGTGGGTATTTCACTGCATCTTACAGGAAAGGGTAATTAATGTGTTAGCCGTAGAACTATAAATAATTAAAGACTAATATTGCTAGAGATGCAACTTTAACTGGTTAGTGTTCATTACATATTCCACAGAAGCTCGTAACTATTTCATCTACTGTTTCTTTTAAAAACAATATATTACTAATTAGCTTCCTTGGTTTCTGAAGTAAACTTGACAGTAATGTCACACAAATGATCTAATATACGATGCACAAACCTGTCGCAAGGACATGTTACGCAAAAGAATTTTGAAAATACTTTTGGAAACAACTAGACGATGTTTCGATTCCTTCTGGACCATTATCAAGTCATGAGAGAAATAAGTAATTGGCCAGTAATTAGATCTCGGTTTTATTTCAGTATATGTCTGTATATACGAATATATATATATATATTGTTAAATCCTCTAATCTTCAAAACATGTTACTTGGCTTGTCCTTGACTGTTTTATGTTTCTTTACCTAAACCAACGTCTGGCTTTTTCCTCTTCTTTTCTTCTAATCCTCGAGATTTGATAATGGCTCAGGACGGACTGAAATGACGTTTATCTTTATTACAATTTTTTAGTTGTAAATATACCGAATATTTCAAAACTGTCAATAATAAGATTATCCCAAATTCTCATTCGTCCCAGCAAACCATTTTTTTAACTAAAGCAATGTCGTCATTTATGACACAGTGGAACATGAAAAGCGTTTCGTTAATCAATATTTTGTTAAAACGCGGTGACGAACAGTTTTACACAAATTATGATAACTTTCCATCACCTTCATTCTTAAGTTATCGAGTCTTTAACTCGTATTATTTATATTTGCCTTCTCGGAGTGGGCACAAGACAAAATTGATTTAGTACATGATGTTGACCAAACGTAAATGTGTATTTGTTACATATATAATGTGTAATAACGCAATCTAAAAATTAGCAATGATATAATAGTCCCATGAGAAGTAAAACAGTCTTAAAAAATAACTAACCTTATGATAATTTGTTGTAAGTCATATTTATTTTTCTTTTACATGTGAAATTGGAATTGGATTCTTAAGGCATTGATAGGATTTTATAAAAAAAAATCAAACAGGCATAAGTAGGCGATAAATGACATGCCCATGCACTCTGCCCCAGGCCCAGACTCCTGGAACTCCGTGTTCATCAAGAACTGCCCTTAACATTCTATGGAGAGGGAGCATGGAAACTGGGGTCGTCCCGCAGTTACTAAAAACAACAGACATAGCCCCACTCCACAAAGACGGCAGTAAAGCAATAGCAAAGAACTACAGACCAATAGCGCTAACGTCTCATTTCAAAAAAAAAATCTTTGAAAGGGTTCTAAGAAGCAAGATCGCCACCCATCTAGATACCCATCAGTTACACAACCCAGGGCATCATGGGTTTAGAGAAGGTCGCTCCTGTCTGTCCCAGCTACTGGACCACTATGACAAGGTCCTGTATGCTCTAGAAGACAAAGAGAATGCAGATGTTATATACACAGACTTTGCAAAGCCTTTGACAAGTGTGACCATGGTGAAATAGCACACAAAATGCGTGATAAAGGAATAACAGGAAAAGTTGGTAGATGGATCTATAATTTCCTAACAAATAGAACACAAAGAGTAGTAGTCAACAGAGTAAAGTCTGAAGTGGCTACTGTGAAAAGCTCTGTTCCTCAAGGCACAGTACTCGCTTCCATCTTGTTCCTCATCCTCATATCTGACATAGACAGGGATATAAGCCACAGTGCCGTGTCTTCTTTTGCAGATGACACCCGAATTTGTATGACAGTGTCCACCGATGAAGACACTGCAAGACTCCAGGCAGACATCAACCATATCTTTAAATGGGCCGCAGAAAACAATATGAAGTTCAATGATGAGAAATTTCAATTACTCCAATATGGAAAACATGAGGAAATTAAAACTACTTGGGAGTATAAAACAAATTCCAACCATACAATAGAGAGAAAAACTAATGTAAAAGACCTGGGAGTGATCATGTCGGAAGATCTCTCCTTCAAAGACCATAACATTGTATCAATCACATCTGCTAGAAAAATTACAGGATGGATAATGAGAACCTTCAAAACCAGGAATGCCAAGCCCATGTTGACAATTTTCAGGTCGCTTGTTCTATCTAGGGTGGAATATTGCTGCACACTAACAGCACCTTTCAAGGCAGGTGAAATTGCTGACCTAGAAAATGTACAGAGAACGCATAACTGCGATAAAACACCTCAGTTACTGGGAACGCTTGAAGTTCCTAAACCTGTACTCCCTAGAACTCAGGCGGGAGAGATACATGATCATATACACTTGGAAAATCCTAGAGGGATTAGTACCAAACTGATGTGTGACACCACAAAAACTTTGAAGCAGGAACACTATCCAAGAGTAGTGAAATAAAGAGAGAACAAAAATTTACTTATTAAATTCTACGTAGAAAGAAAGATCACATTACCACCCCCATCTCACAACAATCTTTAGTAAACAAAACTGGTTCCCCATGACACACCTCTGCGAGAATCAGGAGAGCATGGGAGAGGAAAAATATCAGGCCCCAAAAACCGGGTGAATAGTCACATAAATTTTGTTGGCGGGACTGTGGCCATAAAACACTGGAGTCATCACCAAAGACCCCTCAAAAAGGTGGACCTACCAGGCCGTCACCTACATGTCATTCCAAGGACCCTGGAGTCACCCCAGAGGTGAACCAAAAAATTAAAACAAAGTCCTGGAGAAGCAAAACACCGCGGATTATGTGATATGACCCAAAAACTAAGGGGCATCACCGCCAGCCCCACATTCACCCAAATCTTTAGGTCCAACAGCCCCTATACCAACATAAAACACAGGTGAGGTGTACCAGCCAACACCTAAAAAAACGAAGCATACCTTAACTAGGCATGGCACCTGATGTGACTACCCCCAAAACACACAATAGGGAATTCTGATACTTCCAACCTGCCCTTCTCCTTTGGGTGGTCCAAGGTTCCATCTACTCGTCTACTGCAAATCACTACAAAACAAGAACAGATAAGTGATCTATACACTACATCGTGTACATTATTTACACACAAGACACTGGATCAGCAACCACATTCTCCATTCCTTCACGTAATGAATCACCAGGTTTACAAGTTGGAAAAACAAAGCCCACCTAGTGAGTCTCTGATGGTGGTTCCTCATTAAATGAAGGAAACGTACACCCCACCTTGTATATTACCTGAAATAAAGAATTTGAATTTGAATACAGAAAAGAAATTTTCCACTCCCAGAACTAAAGCCAGAGCTTCCTTTGCTAGGGTGGCATAGCTTCCTAGGTGTCTGTTATGTTTCTCTGAGAAGTTGTTGCTGACTGCTCTACCCTGCAACAAGACTGTCCCAACCCCAGTATCATTTTGCAAAACCCAGGGTGGGTAACTCAGGTTTACAAATAAAATATCATGGGGGTTAATATCATACAAAAGGTTCATGTACCAAGATATTAAAGTTACAATTATGGGTGTTTCCTTGACACATAGGGTCATGGGAATCAAATAATACCGCCACAAACTCACAACTGTGGTATCTAAAACTTCACTGAAAGTATTCATAAAAGGGAATCCTCGAACATTAGTTAGCGAATTTACTTTGCGGCAGTCAGTGAACCTGCTGAGAGTGCCATCGAGTGTGAGACCCTTGAAAGGCAACGCCCACTGACTCTCGCTAAGTACCATGAAAAGATAAAAAAAACTTCACATATTCCTCACTATAAGTCTCTTCCCACAAGGTTATTTCGCCCCACAGTGGCTGACTGCGCTCAGCCACATTTATCTCATGGGAATTCACCTGACCCCCATTTTCAGCATCCCAAAATTCCATCGCAAAGGCCCACCACGGCTGAGCCACTACTACAACCCTTCTTTCAGTAGATCCAAACCTTCCCCAATCACGTACAATTTTCCTGTGTACATCATCTTCATCAGGGACCTTATCCATCATCAGTTGTCATGTACAACTAATCACAGCTTTCCTAGGAGCCGGCTCCAGTATCACCACCTCCAGTATCACCACCTCCAGTATCACCACCTTCTCTCTAGCCTCCAGATCAAGTAGCACCACCACATGGTCCCACGTTATCCTGGGCAGACTCGTAGGCTGGTTCACTAGTGCCGCCCATCTCATCTTAGCCAGTCTCTGAAACTGAGAAAAAACACCGAGGGGAAAGCATCACCATCCTCACCTAGCCCATGACTTAATGATTCCAGAGTGCTTCCCCGCACGGTAATGAAAAATAGGGGCATCCTCTTATCCCAGTATCCCAGTCCTTCTGGAACTGGGGAAAACAAAAGTGCATCGTCCTGAGACACTGGTAAAAACACTCTACTTTTCTTTGACTCTCAGAGTGACAGACATCCTTAACTATGTATCTCAAAACTACATCACATTATATAAAATTGGACTTCTACCTGGAGTCTACCTGGAGAAAATTCCAGGGGTCAACGCCCCCGCGGCCCGGTCTGTGACCAGGCCTCCTGTTAGACCAGAGCCTGATCAGCCAGGCTGTTACTGCTGGCCGCACGCAGTCCAACGTACGAACCACAGCCCGGCTGATCAGGTACCGACTTGAGGTGTCTGTCCAGTGCCTGCTTGAAGACAGCCAGGGGTTTGTTGGTAATCCCCCTGATGTATGCTGGTAGGCAGTTGAACAATCTTGGGCCCCTGACACTTATTGTGTTGTCCCTCAACGTGGTGAAACCCTCTACCTGGAGTCTACCTGGAGAGAATTCCAGG
>WNWK01023700.1:0-30729 GCA_009830355.1 Cherax destructor | reverse complement strand
AGCTCCAGGACTAGTCTTGTTGCAAACCTTTGCACTTTCTTTAGCTTCTTCACATGCTTGGCTAGATGTGGGTTCCAAACTGGTGCTGCATACTCCAATATGGGCCTAACGTACACAGTGTACAGGGTCCAGAACGATTCTTTATTAAGATGGCGGAATGCTGTTCTTAGGTTTGCTAGGCGCCCATATGCTGCAGCAGTTATTTGGTTGATGTGCGCCTCCGGAGATGTTTCTGGTGTTATACTCACCCCAAGATCTTTTTCCTTGATTGAGGTTTGCAGTCTCTGGCCCCCTAGGCTGTACTCCGTCTGCGGTCTTCTTTGCCCTTCCCCAATCTTCATGACTTTACACTTGGTGGGGTTGAAGTCCAGGAGCCAGTTGCTGGACCAGGCTTGCAGGCTGTCCAGATCCCTTTGTAGTTCGGCCTGGTCCTTGTCCGATTGAATTCTTCTCATCAACTTTACATCATCTGCAAACAGGGACACTTCGGAGTCTATTCCTTCCGTCATTTCGTTCACAAATACCAGAAATAACACAGGTCCTAGGATTGACCTGTGGAACTCCGCTCGTCACAGGCGCCCACTCTGACACCTCGCCAGTTAGTTTAATATCTTTATTATGCACCCCATACCCATCCTGTGGGCGGTAGTCAAAAGATTGTAGTGGTACATAATGGGTCTAGGGACTGGACCCCAAAGGTATGAGAGCTGAACTAGTTACAAAGGTAATGAACTCCAGGTAGATCTGGTCACAATCATGGCAAGTTACAAAGATAATGAACCATCTACACTCCTATACATGGTTACAATCATGAACAAATTACAAAGTAATGAGCCACTGACACGTCCACACCCATACGAGCTCGCACACACACGAGCGCGCGCGCGCACACTGTGCGTGGGTGCCAGCCACGTATATACAAACTACGAAAGGCCTTCATAAACACATCTACCTCCAGCACAGGCGCCATGCTTCCAGTTAACTTAAAATGAATACGTGTCGATGCATGGAATAATTAGAGGCATATGTTGTGGGAAGCAATGTGGTGTTGAGATTAACGAGGTCGGGACCAGTCCGTGCCTCCTCCCCTACGCCACGGGGAAGGGACCAGTCAGTGCCTCTTTCCCTACGCCACGGGGAAGGGACCAGTCCGTGCCTTCTCCCCTACGCCACGGGGTAGTGGGAAGAGGCAGGTGTGTAGGTGAAGATGATGGAACACACTGGTTTTAAGCAGTGCACATACCCACATCATTCATGTGCATGGAAACAAACAAATGTTGTGTTTATTGTAAGCAAGACAGTGTGAACAACAGTGTGCAATCTGTGTGTAATATACAATGACTCCCTCTAACCTTATTAGATTAAGCTGCCCTTAATGCCATGGCATGTTAGTGGCTCTCCTTGCACTTCAGTTTATGATTGTAATTACAAAATCTATGTAAACTTTCAATGAAATAAAAATTCTATTATATTCTATTCCCCGGGCTTCCCCCGCGTGTAGTGTACAGTGACCCTCCCGCGCGTCCCATATCCCCTCCCCCCGGGAAACCCCCACCAAACTACCTGCGCCTCCACCAGTCAACTTCCCCGCCTCACCCACCCAACTCCCAGCGACACCTCAACTGTAGAGGGCACTTTTTTCCTCCCAGCCCCTTAAGTCCCACCAGGCAACCACACTGACGCCCTCCCATGCTCACGATGTCAGCGATGTCACAAGATGTGTCGAATTCCCAGCAACTTCCACGACAGAGCCAACGCCGTGGAATTCATGCACGAGGCAACTGCCATGTGTGCCACAGGGAGTGTGCACTTGATCTTTCAAATCTCAAAATCCGTGCACACAATGGCTGTCTAAGTTCCCACAGAGCTTTAAGTGAGAACAACCAACAGCCTCTCCCAGCAGAGAGAGTTGACAGCTACCACGAATTCAATTCTACACAGAACCTAAAATCTGCAATCAAATTAACGTCCACCAGGACGCTGACACATCCCCACGGCAGCTCGCCCTCAAACTGCCAGCAAATTCGCTGACCTATTGAAAGAAAGTCATTGGAGCCCCTGCAAAACCATACCCCCTGCAAAACGATACCCCTGCAAAACGATACCCCTGCAAAACCATACCCCCTGCAAAACGATACCCCTGCTAAACGATACCCCTGCAAAACGATACCCCTGCAAAACGATACCCCTGCAAAACGATACCCATGCAAAACGATACCCCTGCTAAACGATACCCCTGCAAAACGATACCCCTGCAAAACGATACCCCTGCAAAACGATACCCCTGCAAAACGATACCCCTGGAAAACGATACCCTGCAAAACGATACCCTGCAAAACGATACCCTGCAAAAAGATACCCTGCAAACGATACCCCTGCAAAACGATACCCCTGCAAAACGATACCCCTGCAAAACGATACCCCTGCAAAACGATACCCCTGCAAAACGATACCCTTCAAAACGATACCCCTGCAAAACGATACCCCTGCAAAACGATACCCCTGCAAACACCAAATCCTGGCACAAGGTACTGGCAATGCTTGTCTGGCTGTCCCACCACGGAGGGGCAAGTCCCTACCAACACCTGTTATTACCACAATAAATCATTCAATAAAGATGATTATTAATCTCTGATATATATACTTTGTCTTATATTTTTCATTGTTTTTCAGTGATTTTTCATAATTTTATTACTAGTCCTTTTATAATTTATTCTTTGTGTGTGTTCCTGCAATTCCAACAGATTGATAATTGATTTTCAGAGTAAAATCTATTATAATTTATGTTCTTCATATTTGTTTTTATATTGTTATAATTCTTGTATTCTGCTTATTTTATCTTTATCATCCATTATTCAATATTTTATATAAATTGTGTTGTCATTTTTACATAATTTCTTATCTGCCACATTTGATTTTTATTTTAATGTAATATTATTTATAAGGTAACAAAAGGACCCCAATGGAAATAAGTCACTCAGTCTGACTTTTTTGGGTTATCCCAGGTTCTCTACACATATGCTGCTATGTATGGTAATCTATGTAACTGCATTTGTGTATACCTGAATAAACTTACTTATCCGTTTGTGATGTCTTTCAATGTCTGAACTACTCAAGGTGAATACAAGGTCCATTCATGCTTGTTCATCCTCACCTCTCTCTCTCTGGTAGTGTCCCTAACATGTTAATGCATGAGATTTTCCAGTACCATATCCAAGATTTTGGCTCTCCATGTTTTGCGACTTCCATGTGTCTCCAAGTTTTCCCAGTCAATATCCATGTGATTAAATTCACTCATAACTCATAACATGGCTCTACCCATGTGAGCTCTTCTGGCCACGTCAGCTAGTGTGTCCACCATTTCTTTCTTCCACTCTTCATATTTTTCTCTTGGCATCCTGCAGTTCTGTGGCGGGTTGAACGTCACTGCAATTACCAACTAAGGTCCCCCAGACTGAATTATTTCTACTATGTAGGTTGGTAGACAGCAACCACCCAAGTGAGTGTGAAACAGAAACCTGCAACTGTTTTACATGATGGTATGATTGCTGGAGACATTTTCTGTTTCATAAATACGCTGGATAACAGGTATATCTTGCATACTTCTATTTACACTTAGGTCACACTACACAGCATGCACATGCAAAATATATATATATATATATATATATATATATATATATATATATATATATATATATATATATATATATACATACATACACATATCTAGGTTTTTCGTCATTTTTCTTAATAGTTCTTGGTCTTCATTATTTCCTCTATTCTCCATGGGGAAGTGAAAAAGAATCTTTCCTCCATAAGCAATGCATGTCGTATGAGGCGACTAATATGCCGGGAGCAATGGGTTAGTAACCCCATCTCCTGTATACATTTACTAAAAAAGATAAGAATTTTTTTTTATAAAACTGGGTTGTCTGAATGTGCGTGGATGTAGTGCGGATGATAAGAAAGAGATGATTGCCGATGTTATGAATGAAAAGAAGTTGGATGTCCTGGCTCTAAGCGAAACAAAGCTGAAGGGGGTAGGCGAGTTTCAGTGGGGAGAAATAAATGGGATTAAGTCAGGAGTATCTGAGAGAGTTAGAGCTAAGGAAGGGGTAGCAATAATGTTGAAGGATCAGTTATAGAAGGAGAAGAGGGAATATAAATGTATAAATTCAAGGATTATGTGGATCAAAATAAGGGTTGGATTCGAAAAGTGGAGGAGAAAGAGAGATTCTGGGAGATGTTAAGCGAATGTATAGGAACTTTTGAACCAAGTGAGAGAGTAATTGTGGTAGGGGACCTAAATGCTAAAGTAGGAGAAACATGTATAGAGGGTGTTGTAGGTAAGTTTGGGGTGCCAGGTGTAAATGATAATGGGAGCCCTTTGATTGAACTTTGTATAGAAAGGGGTTTAGTTACAGGCAATACATATTTTAAGAAAATATAGGATAAATAAGTATACAATATATGATGTAGAGCGAAATAACAGTAGTTTGTTGGACTAAGTATTGGTAAATAAAAGACTGTTGAGTAGACTTCAGGGGCCCCTGACAGTCTGAGCGCGCTGAGAAAAAAAAAATTCGAAAAAATACGAAAATTGAATTTTTCTTACCAAAAAAAATAGTTCATCTTTCTGGCATCACCCTCGTATAATTCTCATCATTATACGATGTTTCTACAATGAATTATAGTAATTTGTAACAGGTATGGTGTCGGCGTCTGTCATGGCATGCGCGCTGACGCGGCAAAAAAAAAAAAATATTCCGTTTTTTTTTTCTATAAATTTCTTGTTTTTCTCTAAAATAATACAAATTCACCATTTGATATCATAGGCGAGTGGGCGGGGCTAATATGGCGTTAGAACCAATCAGGAGCCTTCTCTTCCCTTCTCAGATAAGAAGTGCTGACAGGCCATAAATTACGATGGAGCGGCCAAGACACCAGCCAACAAATTGTTCTTTTCTTACGCTAATATCAATAATAATGTTTATTTACTTACTACAATTGATCTATTATGACATAAGGCGACATATGAATAGCATAAAAACATGAAAAACACACCAGAATAAATATTATGTGGCATAATATGACGGTCTATGGCCAGGTAGTGGAAGGGTCCTCACCGACCATAAGGGTCATTTTTGCATTCCCTCATCGCTATTATGAGAGAAAACGGATCTAGTGATGGTAAACTGTAGTAGACACTCGTAAATGATGAAAAAATGGAAAAAATAACGTTTTACGGGAATTTTTTTTTCCGAGTACTGCTGCGCGCACTTCGGCCATTATCTCGGGAAATAAGTTATTTACCTATTTAGCAAAGTTGAGTCATTATTTATGACAGAATTGACGTTATTTGCACAACAAACATAGACGAATGATTGCTTTACAAGATAGCATGTACATTTTTGAAGTATCCCAAATATTTTCAGATTTGTGTGGGGATAAAAGTCCGATATTTTGCTAAATGTCAAGAAACCTACAAACTGCATTTTTTTTAGAATGAATATAAGCTTTATTACAGAATTGGTACATGCTACACGATGGACGTAGAAGTGTTCTATCCACAGAAAATGTAAACACCGTTCTCCCAACTACCACTTAGGATTGAATTCCTCCTAAGTGGAATTTTTAGGAATTTTCAGTAAATCTTGCGTGGTTCATTTGCTTTTCGGCCGATTTTATTGAAACTTCGTCAAAAGATAGTTCATATAAGCTGCTAATAGTACACAAAAAATGAGCGCAATCGGTAAACAAATAAAAAAGTCGAGGTCAGAGCGTCAGGTGGCCCCTTCAGGATGTACATGTTTATAGAGGGGCCACAGATATATCAGATAACTTTTTAGTTGTAGCTACAGTGAGAGTAAAAGGTAGATGGGATAAAAGGAAAATAGAAGCAGCAAGTAAGAGAGAGGTGAAGGTTTATAAACTAAAAAAGCAGGCAGTTAGTGTAAGATATAAACAACTATTGGAGGATAGATGGGCTAGTGAGAGTATAGGCAATGGGGTTGAAGATGTATGGTGTAGGTTTAAGAATGTAGTGTTAAGAGTGTTCAGCAGAAGTTTGTGGTTATAGGAAAGTGGGTGCAGGAGGGAAGAAGAGCGATTGGTGGAATGATTATGTAAAGAGAGTAGTAAGGGAGAAAAAGTTAACATGTGAGAGGTTTTTACAAAGTATAAGTGATGCAAGGAGGGACGAGTATAGGAAGAGAAAAAGAGAGGTTAAGAGAGTGGTGAATAAATGTAAAAAGAGATGTTATCAACGAATTTTGATGAAAATAAGAAAAAGTTTTGGAGTGAGATTAATAAGTTGAGGAAGCCTAGGGAACGAATGGATTTGACAGTTAAAATAAGAGAGTTATTAAATGGAGAGTTAGAGGTATCGGGAAGATGGAGGGAATGTTTTGAGGAATTGTTAAATGTTGATGAAGATAGGGAATCTGTGATTTCGTGTATAGGGCAAGGAGGAATAACATCTTGTAGGAATGAGGAAGAGCCAGTTGTGAGTGTGGGGAAAGTTCTTGGGGCAGTGGGTAAAATGAAAGGGGGTAAGGCAGCTGGGAATGATGAGATATAGAGAGAAATGTTAAAAGCAGGTGGAGATATAGTTTTGGAGTGGTTGGTGCTATTATTTAATAAATGTATGGAAGAGGGTAAGGTACCTAGGGATTGGCAGAGAGCATCCATAGTTTCTTTGTATAAAGGCAAAAGGGACAACAGAGAGTGCAAAAATTATAGGGGAATAAGTCTTTTGAGAATACCTGGTAAAGTGCATGGTAGTTATTATTGAAAGAATTAAGAGCAATATGGAGAGTAGGATAGCAGATGACCAAGGTTTTAGGAAAGGTAGGGGGTGCATAGACCAAATGTTTACAGTGAAACATATAGCTGAGCAGTTTTTAGATAAAAGTATAGAGGTTTTTGTGGCATTTATGGATTTGGAAAATGCGTATGACAGGGTAGATATGGGGGCAATGTGGCAGATGTTGCAGGTCTATGGAATAGGAGGTAGGTTACTGAAAGCAGTGAAGAGTTTATACGAGTATAGTGAGGCTCAGGTTAGAGTATGTAAGAGAGAGGGAGATTATTTCCTAGTAAAAGTAGGCCTTAGACAAGGATGTGTTATGTAACCATGGTTGTTCAATATATTTAAAGATGGGGTTGTAAGACAAGTAAATGCGCGTGTGTTGGCAAGAGGTGTTTTGGTTAAAAGATAAAGAATCTAACACAAAGTGGGAGTTGTCACAGCGGTTTTTTGCTGATGACACTGTGCTTTTGGGAGATTCTGAAGAGAAGTTGCAGAGGTTGGTTGATGAGTTTGGTAGGGTATGTAAAAGAAGGAAATTGAAAGTGAATATAGGAAAAATTAAGGTGATGAGGATAACAAAAATATTAGGATTGATGAAAGATTGGATATCATATTGGAGGGAGGGAGTATGGAGGAGGTGAATGTATTCAGATATTTAGGAGTGGACATGTCAACAGATGTGTCTATGAAGGATGAGGTGAATCATAGAATTGATGAGGGTAAAAGGGTGAGTGGTGCACTTAGGAGTCTGTGGAGACAAAGAACTTTGTCCGTGGAAGCAAAGAGGGGAATGTATGAGAGTATAGTTATACCAGCACTCTTATATGGGTGTGAAGCATGGGTGGTGAATGTTGCAACAAGGAGAAGGCTGGAGGCAATGCAGATGTCATGTCTGAGATCAATGTGTGGTGTGAATATAATGCAGCAAATTCGTAGTGTGGAAATTAGGAGGAGGTGCAGGATTACCAAGACTGTTATGCAGAGGGCTGAGGAGGGGTTGTTGAGGTGGTTCGGACATGTAGAGAGGATGGAACAAAGTTGAATGACTTCGGGAGTGTATAAATCTGTAGTGGAGGGAAGGCGGGGTAGGGTTCAGTCTAGGAAAGGTTTGAGGGAGGGGGTAAAGGAGGTATTGTGTGCGAGGGTCTTGGACTTCCAGGAAGCATGAATGAGCGTATTTGATAGGAGTGAATGGAGAAAAATGGTTTTTAATACTTGACGGGCTGTTGGAGTGGAAGCAAAGTAGTATTTATGAAGGGATTCAGGGAAACCGGTAGGCGGGACTTAAGTCCTGAAGGAGGGGTGTTAATATTGCAGTTTGATGACTGTAGTGTAAGCACGCCTCTGGCAAGACAGTGATGGAGTGAACGATGATGAAAGTTTTTTTTTTTTCGAGCCACCCTGCCTTGGTGGGAAATGGCCGATGTGTTAATGAAAAAAATTAATGTAGTTCCTTTCGTCTATTCTGTCCCTTCCTTCCATTTCCTCAAATCCCCACCAATTTTCAAAGAGCAGTGCAACTCTTCTTTCCCCTGCTTCCTCTATCTTTCCTCAAGATCTGATATCCGGGTGGAAATATTGCGTCTGTTATCATCCCATTGAGTTTCGTTTCTGTGAGTACTATGATGTCCCATAAGAAAGAGGAGCTTATGACGACGTTTCGGTCCGACTTGGACCATTTATAAGTCCCCGCTTCTCCTTGATTCTTTCATGCCTCTCTTCACATTTATTTGTTATTCCATCTGCATTCATATACCAAACCTTCAAGTTCTTTTCTAAAACTGGGGTCTATGTGGTATGTTGGGGCTGGGGAAGCGGGAGACCTTGTGCAGGTTACTGTGAAGGTGGATTTTGTGTTGAGGGGAGTGGGGACAGTGGGTATGGCATATGGGTCGTGGGTTAGATTGTTTGGGTGCTTTGGGGTTTTCGGGGTTGATGGCCTTCTGCAGGAGGTTCTGAGGGAGGTTGCATTTGTTCCTCCTCCTGAATCTGGGTTCTCCTGCCAATCTCCGTCTTTGCCTCTCTTTCCTCCTTGTGTCTTTGTACCCTCTCTTTCAGTTTCTGTCTTCACGTATTCTGTCGTGATCGAGATACACCCTCCAGTATGCTGATATGTCTCTTAGTCTTGCTTTCTCCTGCTGGATCCTGTTTCATGCCAATTCAGCCTTGAAAATATCTTTGATCGGCCGGTTTCTTCCTCTTGCAAACCTCCCATTCTCAGAAAATTTGTCAGCTGGGTCATGTTGTCCTCCCTTCTTGCCTGTGCATATTCATTCCTGGCTCTACGTCTGCTCTCCTTATTCTCCTTGGTCCTTTGCCTTCTATACTTCTTCCATTCTCTAGAACACTTGGTTTTGGCATCCCTACACCTTTGGGTGAACCAAGAGGTCCTCCTGGCTTTCTCGTTATTTCTGTTACTCTTCGGTACAAACCTCTCCTCAGCTTCCTTGCATATTGTTATCACATATTCCATCATCTCGTTTACTGACTTTCCTGCCAGTTCTCCGTCCCACTTAACCCCGTGAAGGAAACTCTTCATGCCTGCATAGTAATTTTTCTTGTAGTTTGGCTTCACTCATCCTGCCCTTCCTGCTTCCCTGTCCATGCAACTCTACTGTGTGTGGGAATATGTGTGTGTGGGTCTTTATGAGTATGGGCTTATTGTGTGAAAAGTTGTGGGTGGGAGTGTGGGCTAGTATGTGTGAGCATATTTGTGCGGTTTGCAGCCCTCATATTTGTTTTAGATTACCAATTACTACTCTTTATTGAGTACCTATTAGCCTATTCATTTTCATACTAATAGAGTGATCGTTCACAAGACAGCTGACGGTGTACCTGGAACACACACCTGACCTCCCCAAAACCACGCAATACTTGCAAGCAGCCTGTAGAGTATCCAACTCCTTGTGTTGTTTTGGCGTAGTATTTCCACCTCTGTTTCATCACTATATATAATTTATTCCTATTTATTGTGCTTCTTTCACTGGTCACACTCTGATTTCACTTTATCATCTTTCCTGAGTGTCACTTGTGACAACAACGCCTATACCACACTAGGCCAGCCATATATGACTTACGCCTTCAATATCACTTACAAGTTCAATAATAAGATTGTGGGTCTTCCCAAACTTATCTGACACAGGACAACTTGTAAATCACTTCAGGGATTGTTCACTGACCGTGACACACTTAATGGCCCCTTTAGTAACCTTGAGAAGCCCACAAAACACTAAAATTCAGAGCACAACATTGAGTGATTCACACCTACGTGGTCCTGTGTGTGTAGTGTGTGTGTACTCACCTAATTGTGGTTTCAAGGTTCGATTCATAGCTCCTGGCCCTCCTTTTCACTGGTCAATGAGCTTAATCATATCTTAATCACTGCTCAATGAGCTTAATCATATCTCTTCTTAAAGCTATATATCATTTATGGATCGTGGCTCCACTTCCCAGACTATTCCACTGTGTGTGTGTGTGTGTGTGTAGGTGCGTGTGTGTGTGTGTGTGTATAGGTGCGTGTGTGTACTCACCTAATTGTACTCACCTAATTGTGGTTGCAGGGGTCGAGACTCAGCTCCTGGCCCCGCCTCTTCGCTGTCTGCTACTGGGTCTCTGCTCTCCCTGCTCCATGAGCTTTATCATACCTTGTCTTAAAACTATGTATGGTTCCTGCCTCCACTATATCATTCTCTAGTTCATTCCACTTCCTGACTACTCTGTGGCTGAAGAAATGTTTCCTGACATGTGTGTGTGTAGGTGCGTGTGTGTGTGTGTATGTGTGTGTGTGTGTGTGTGTGTGTGTGTGTGTGTACTCACCTAATTGTACTCACCTAATTGTGGTTGCAGGGGTCGAGACTCAGCTCCTGGCCGCGCCTCTGCGCTGCCCGCTACTGGGTATCTGCTCTCCCTGCTCCATGAGCTTTATCATACCTCGTCTTAAAACTGTGTATGGTTCCTGCCTCCACTATGTCTTTATCTAGACTATTCCACTTCCTGACTACTCTGTGGCTGAAGAAATGCTTCCTAACATCCCTTTGACTCATCTGAGTCTTCAGCTTCCAGTTGTGTCCCCTTGTTTCTGTGTTCCCTCTCTGGAACATCCTGTCACTGTGTACCTTGTCGATTCCCCGCAGTATTTTGTATGTCGTTATCATGTCTCCTGTGACCCTTCTTTCCTCCAGTGTTGTTAGTCCTATTTCCCTCAACCTTTCTTCATAGGACAGACCCCTGAGTTGTGGAACTAGCCTTGTCGCAAACCTTTGCACTTTCTCTAGTTTCTTTATGTGCTTGACCAGGTGTGGGTTCCAGACTGGTGCTGCATACTCTAGTATGGGCCTGACGTACACGGTGTACAGTGTCTTAAACGATTCCTTGTTAAGGTAACGGAACGCTAATCTTAGGTTTGCCAGTCGCCCATATGCTGGCGCAGTTATCTGTGTGTGTGTGTGTGTGTATGTGTGTGTGTGTTTGTGCGTTTGGCAGAGGGAGGGAGGGAAGGAGAGAGGGAGAGAGAGGGGGATGACGGGGAGGAGAGATAAAGAGGCGAAGTTGGAGGGAGAAGGGGAGAGGAAGAGAGAGAAAGAGGTTAGCAGGGGATGGAGAGTGGGGTAAGAGAGAGAGAGAGAGAGAGAGAGAGAGAGAGAGAGAGAGAGAGAGAGAGAGAGAGAGAGAGAGAGAGAGAGAGAGAGAGAGAGGAGAGTGAGATGGAAAGTGTGTGTGGGGATCTATATGTGTGGGGGAATATGTATGTGTGGGTCTATGTGAGTGTGAGTTTATGTGTGTGAAACGTAGTGAGTGGAACAATACACACATAGAAGAGAGGAGCTTACGACGACGTATCGGTCCGAAGTGGACCATTTACAAAGTCGCGAGATCACAGTCGTGCTATTGACTGGTCTTCTGCTAAACTGTCTAGCCTACTCCTAACTTTCACAGTCGCCGTCTGGTTGAATTCTTCCTTATACACAACTTTTCTTGTATGAATCTTAATCGTGGCTTTGTCTCTGTAGATGCCTTCCTTTCCCATTACATTGTTAAATGTTCCAAACTTCAGAACATCTGTGATTTAAGCTGATTCTTTTTACCCCTTTCCTCTTTCTCATTTGGTTTTTCATTCTTCTGCCTTATGTATTTGTCCTTTATTATTTTCTCCCCTCTGTGTTCTTGTTCCTTCCCTCTGTGGGCCCCTAGCTCCCTTGCAGTGCTCCTCTTTCTTAGTATTTGACTGACTCCAGTCAAATACTGTGTGTGACTTTGTAAATGGTCCCAGTCGGACCGAAACGTCGTCGTAAGCTCCTCTCTTCTATGTGCTGGTTATTTGTGTTTTGGTTGTTAGGGTGTATGAGTGTATGTGTGTTTGGGTGTCAGGGTGTATGAGTGTATGTGAGTGTGATTGGGTGTCAGGGTGTATGAGTGTGTGTGAGCGCAGTTGCCATGTTACAAGTGGTGCAGTGTTCTCCTTGACCTGACGGTACCCAACAACCTCCTACCAGTTTGTACCATCAATGTTTTTCATTCTTCCCAGAAGCGGTGTTCCTGTAACTCACACCTGACTCCTCAGTACTACACATAGGTGAATACTGGCATGCAGCGTGTAGAGTATCCAACTCGTTGTAATGTACTGGTGTAGTGTCTCCACCTCTGTTTCTTCACTATATATAATTTATTCCTATTTACTGTGTTTCTTTCACTGGTCACACACAGATTTCATTTTGCTACCTTTCATGGGGGACACAGGTAGCATCACCGTCTATACCACACCAGGACTGCCCTCTTTGTCATACGCCAATAAAATCACTTACAAGTTGACTAATAAAACTGTGGCTCTCACCACACTTATCTGACACAGGACAACTTGTAAATCACTTCAGGGATTGTTCACTGACCCTGACACACGTATTGACCCCTTCAGTACCCTTGGGTAGTCCACAAAACACTTAAATTCACACATCACTATTGTCATGTGACTCTCGCGCGCGTGTGTGTATGTTCTCACCTATTTGTGGTTGCGGGGGTCGATTCATAGTTCCTGGTCCCGCCTCTTCACTGGTCGCTACTAGGTCCTCTCTCTCCCTCTTCCATGAGCTTTATCAAACCTCGTCTGAAAACTACGTATGGTTCCTGCATCTACTACGTCACTTTCCAGACCATTCCGCTTCCTGACAACTCTATGACTGAAGAAATACTTCCTAACATCCCTTTGACTCAACTTAGTCTTTAACTTCCAATTATGACCCCTTGTTTCTCTGTCCCATCTTGAATATCCTGCCTCTGTTCACCTTGTCAATTCCTCGCAGTATTTTATATGTCGTAATCATGTCTCCCCTAACCCTCCTGTTCTCCAGTGTCGTCAGGCCGATTTTCCTTGACCTTTCTTTTTAGAACATTCCCCTTAGCTCTGGAACTAATTTTGTTGCAAACCTCTGCACTTTCTCTAATTTCTTGACGTGCTTGACCAGGTATGGGTTCCAAACGAGTGCTGCATACTCCAATGTGGGCCTGAAGTAAACCGTGTACAGAGTCTTGAACGATTCCTTACTGAGGAGTCGGAACGCTATTCATAGGTGTGCCAGGCGCCCATATGCTGCGGCAGTTACCTGGTTGATGTGCGCCTCAGGTGATGTGCTCGGTATTATACTCACTCCAAGATCCTTTTCTTTGAGTGAGGTTTGCAGTCTTTTGCCTTATAGCCTATACTCTGTCTGCGGTCTTCTTTGCCCTTCCCCGATCTTCAAGAATTTGCATTTCCGGGGTTAAATTCAAAGAGCCAGTTGCTGGACCAGGCTTGCAGCCTGTACAGGTCTTTTTGTAGTCCTGTCCTATCCTCATCCGATTGAATTCTTCTCATTAACTTCACATCATCTGCAAACAGGGATATATCTGAGTCTAACCCTTCAATCATGTCAATCGCATATACCAAAAACAGCACTGGTCCTAGGACTGACCCCTGAAGAACCCCGCTCGTCACAGGCGCCCACTCTGACACCTCATCACGTACCATGACTCGTTGTTGCCTAAATGTCAGATATTCCATGATCCATTGCAATGCCTTTCCTGTTATGCATGCCTTATCCTCTAGCTTTTGCTCTAATCTCTTGTGAGAAACTGCGTCGAAATACTTCTTGCAGTCCAAGAAAATGTAATCTACCCACCCCTTTCTCTAATGCCTTACTTCCGTTACCTTGTCATAAAGCTCCAGTAGGATTGTGACATAGGATTTTCCTTCCCGGAAACAGTGCTAGTTGTCATTTATAAGTTTGTTTCTTTCTAGGTGTTCCACAACTCTCCTTCAGATAATCTTCTCCATGACTTTGCATACTATACACGTCAATGACACTGGTCTGTTGTTTAATGTCTTGTCTTTCTCCTTTCTTAATAAAAAATGGGACAACATTTGCAAAACTCCATTCCTCAGGGAGTGTCCCAGTTGCAATGGATGTGTTGAGGATTGTTGTTAGTTGCATACACAGCGTCTCTGCTCCCTTTCTAAGAACACGCGGAGAGATGTTGTCCGGTCCCACCGCATTTGAGACATCTAGTTCACTTAGCAGGTTCTTCACCTGGTTCTCAGTTATGTGAATTTCATCCAGCACTTGTTGGTGTATATCTTGTTAGTGTACCTTCCTATTCTGACTTACCGGAGTCCTTCCTGTCTCATCTGTAAATACTTCTTTAAATCTCATGTTGAGCTCGGCACGTGAACTCCCCACGTTACTTCATCAACCTGATCAACTTTTCCTTGACTGTTGCATTCCTCCTGGTCAGACTCGACTTTCGAATCTGTGACGTTTTCGTATTTTGGCTGATCCTTTCTCATTTTCTCTGCATACTCTTCTCTGGCTCTTTGATTAATCTCTTTATTTTCCACTGTCCTTTGTCTTCTGTACTTTGTCCATTCTCTAGTGCACTTAGTTTTTGCCTCCCTGCACTTTTGGTTGAACAATGTGCTTGTTCTGGTCTTCCCATTAATCCTGGGAACAAACCTCTCCTCTCCCTCCTTTCATTTTGTTGTCACATAGTCCTACATTTCGTTTACTGATTTACCTACCAATTCCTTTCCCACTGAACCTCTAGCATGAATTTCTTCATGCCTGTGTAGTCTTCCCTTTTGTAGTTTGTTTTTTCCCATCCTACTCCTATTACCCTTTCCACTTGTAACTCTACTATATATTCAAAGCTCAGAATCACATGATCACTACTCCAAGGGGCCTTTTGCATGTCATGTCCTCGATGTCCAGACTACTCAAGGTGAATACGAGGTCCTGTCTTGTTGGTTCATCCTCACCTCTCTTTCTGGTAGTGTCCCCAAAATTTTGATGCATGATGTTTTCCAGTACCACATCCATGATCTTGGTTCTCCATGTATAGGGACCAACATGTGTCTCCAGGTTTTCCCAGTCAATCTTCTTGTGATTGACATCAACCATAACTAGTAACTTTGCTATACCCATGTGAGCTCTTATGCCCACCTCAACTAATGTGTCCACCATTGCTCAGTTGCTCTCCTCATATTCTTTTCTTCGCCTCCTGCTTTCTGTGGCAGGTTGTACATCACTGCAATTACCACCTTATGTCCCCAGACTGAACTGTACCTACTATGTAGTCCCTTTCGCCCATTCCATCCATTCCTTCCACTTCCTCAAATCCCCACTGGTTCTTAATGAGCAGTGCAACTCCTTGTCCTCCTCTGCTCCCTCTTTCTTTCCTCAGGATCTTATATCCATGTGGAAAGATTGCATCTGTTATCATCATGGCGAGTTTCGTTTCTGTGAGTGCTATTATGTCTGGGGACATCTTGATTCTTTCATGCCACTCCTCACATTTATTTGTTATTCCGTCTGCGTTTGTATACAAACCTTCAACTTCTTTTCTAAACCTGTGGTCTGCGGGGTAAATTGGGTTTGGGGATGTGTGAGACTTGGTGAGGAACTATCGGGGGTTGCTGTGAAGGTGAAGTTTGTGATGAAGGGAGTGGGGGCAGTGGGTATAGCACGTGGATTTTGGGTTAGATTGTTTGGTTGCATTGGGGTTGTCAGGGTTGATGGCTTTCTGTTGGTGGTTCTGAGGGAGGATGTATTTGCTCTTCCTCCTGAGTCTGAGTTCTCCTGCCCATCTTTGTCTTTGCCTCTCTTTCCTCCTTGCGTCTTTGTACCCTCTCTTTCAGTTTCTGTCACTGTCGAGGTACAGCCTGTTATGTTATCATGTCCCTTAGTCATGTTTTCTCTTGCAGGATGCTGTTACTAGCCAATTCTGCCTTGAAAATCATTTTGACTCGCCGGTTTCTTCTTCTGGTAAATCCCCCTATTCTCAGAAAATTTGTCAGCTGTGTAATGTCGTCCTCTCCTTTTGGTTTATTGATACTTTCAATCGCTTTTTTCTTCCCTTGTCTTCCTGCTTCGTGAGTTTCCACTTCAGCTTCCTGGAGCCCATAAACAAAGACTGATCTCTCCCTTTCATTCGCCTTCTGCATTTCCCTTTGTATCCCCTGATACGATTTAGTTGCCTTTATTGCAGCTTTCCTTCTTCAATCTCATCTCTATCTGTTGTCCCTGTGCCCAGTGATCTGTCATTTTCCTTTCTCAACTTTTCGTAAGCACTGCGGTGGTCTGATATGGCCTCTGCATGCAGTTCAACTTCTTTGTTTCCTACACTCCCCTCGTTTGTAACTGATGTAGCAGTTCCTGATGTCATTCCTGTACTGCTCTTTGGTTCTTTAGATTACTTCAGATTTTTCAGTTCCCCTTCTGTATTTTAGTCTCTGCTGCTGTGGCTTGTAACTCCCATTTCCTCCTCTCTGCATCTATCCTCTCCTCCATTTTGTTGCTAAGCTCTACTAGCTTCCTTCCCCACTCCTGTTCCCTTTTCATGAATACTGCTACATAATCTTCCTCCCCAGACTCATTCTCCAGTCTCCTGGTTTTCTGTCCTGTTCTCCGGCAACTCATTTTTTTTAGTTACCACAGAATGAGAAAGTTATGTATTTTTGAGTGGTCGTTTTTGATGTGTGTTTGTTAGTGTTTGTGAGTGTGTGTGTGTGTGTGTGTGTGTGTGTGTGTGTGTGTATCTGTGTGTCTGTGTGTCTGTGTGTGTGTATGTGTGTGTATATGTACTCGCCTATTTGTGGTTGCAGGGGTCGATTCATATCTCCTGGCCCCGCCTCTTCACTGATCGCTACTACTCTCTCCCTGCTCCATAAGCTTTATCACAGCACTTTAAAAAACTAATACCCGCTTGGACTCTTTATCGACCTTAAGAAAGCTTTTCATACAGCAGACCATAGCATCCTACTCCGCAAGCTTCATCATTACGGTATAACAGGCCACGCACTTGTGTATATCAAGTTATACCCTACTAATAGAAAGCAATACGTCTCTTTCAAAGACACAACGTCCATCTTAAGACCCCTGGATACTGGTGTACCACAGGATAGCGTTCTTGGTCCGTTCCTTTTCCTTTAATACATCAACGACCGTCCAAGCATATCTCAACAACTTACGCCTATTCTCTTTGCTGAGGACACTACTTTTGTTATCTCTCACCCTAATCTAGCCTCACTCAATACTATTGTTAATGAAGAGCTTGCAAAAATAGCATCCTGGATGACTGTCAATAAACGTACACTGGATATAGACAAAACCTTTTACATTATGTTGGGAGTAGAGGAAGTGAGGTCCAACTAAACATTATGCTTAACAACATCCTTATTGCTAAACATAACGAGGGAAAGTTCCTGGATCTACACCTTGACAGCAACCTGAAATTCAACACCCATATCCAGCACAACAAAAATAGTATCTAAAACAGATGGCATCCTTCAAAGATACGTTACTATGTACCACAAACAACACTACTTACACTGTTCTACTCTTCCATCACTTATGCTATTTGTACCTGGGGATCCACAACGACACATCACCTAAAGCCAATAATAACCCAACAAAAACCTGCAGCGCGAATGATCACACAAACAACAGCTAGACAACACCCCTTCTCCACTTTTCAAAGACCTAAACCTACTCATAATACAAAACATCCACTCGTACTACTGTGCAACCTACATTTACAGAACAATCAATTCTAATATAAATCCTGACCTGAAGCACTGTTGACAGTTGCAATAGGACCCATGGACATCATAGTAAACACAAAAATCTCTGACATTCCTCGTGCTGTTAAATCTTTTCAGAAACTCAATGTACGTAAAAGGACTCAAAATCTGGAACTCTGCCTGAAATCTCTAGAACCACTGACTCAGCTAGTATTTTTAAACTACAGTTAGAAAACACCTTATCTCCGTAACCTATCAAAGCCCAACATAAATACATATGTAAAAACTATACGTACATTTGCTGAATGTCATGAATATAGTTAAAACATTATAATCAATATATACTTACTCTCAATATCTGTAATCCTATCAAATGTTTATCATGCCATTGTGTCCACATTAGGTTAATAATCAAAACTGTAATTCTTCTCTACCAAACGTATTAAAGCCATAAAGCATGAACTAATAGAATATTATGTTTTTCTTATATTCATTGTAACTCATCTTATGACCATATGTACAATTACTCTACTGTTATTGCCTTATTAATCTTAAGATAGTCTTAAGCTTGCCTGAAATGTTCTGAATATAAAAGGGCTTTTGATATGTACACCAAATTGTTATACTCCTCTGTACAAACATGTATCATGCTAAAATAAAAATTATTATTATTATTATTATTATTATTATTATTATTATTATTATTATTATTATTATTATTATTATTATTATTATTATTATTATTATCAAACCACATCATAAAACAATGTATGGTTACTGCCTCCACTACGTCACTTTCCAGACTATTCCACTTCCTGACAACTCTGTGACTGAAGAAATACTTCCTAACATACCTGTGGCTCAACTGGGTATTCCTTTTCCTTTTGTAACCCATTGTTTCTGTGTCCCATCTCTGGAACAACCTGTCTCTGTCCACATTGTCAATTCCTGGCAGGCAGTATTTTATATGTCGTCATCATGTCTTCCTTAACCCTCCTGTCCTCCAGTGTCGTCAGGCCGTTTTCTCTTAACTTTTCTTCGTAGGACATTCCACATAGCTGCGTGACTAGTCTTGTTGCAAACCTCTGCACTTTCTCTAATTTCGTGACGTGCATGACCAGGTGTGGGTTCCAAATTGGTACTGCATACTCCAGTATGGGCCTGACACAATCGGTGTACAGTCATAAACGATTCATTACTGAGATATCGGAACGCTATTCTTAGGTTTGCCAGGCGCTCATATGCTGCAGCAGATCCCTTTCCTTAAGGTCTTCTTTGCGCTTTCCCGAACTTCATGACTTTGCATTTGGTAGGGTTTAATTCCAGGAGCCAGTTTCTGACTAGGTCCCTTTGTAGTCACGCCTGATCCTCGTCCGATTTAATTCTCCTCATTAACTGTGTGTGTGTGTATATGTGTGTGTGTGTGTGTGTGTGTGTGTGTGTGTGTGTGTGTGTGTGTGTGTGTGTGTGTGTGTGTGTGTGTGTGTGTGTGTGTAAGGAATGTGTGTGTGTGTACTCACCTAGTTGTACTCACCTAGTTGTGGTTGCAGGGGTCGATTCACAGCTCCTGGCCCCGCCTCTTCACTGGCCGCTATTCGGTCACTACCTGCTCCATGAGCTTTATTATACCTCTCCTTAAAGCTATATATGGATCCTGTCTCTACTACATCACTTCCCAAACTATTCCACTTCCTGACAAATCTGTGACTGAAGAAATATTTCCTAACATCTCTGTGGTTCATCTGAGTATGTACTCACCTATTTGTGGTTGCAGGGGTCGAGTCATAGCTCCTGGCCCCGCCTCTTCACTGATTGCTACTAGGACCTGTACTCACCTAATTGTGCTCACCTAATTGTGGTTGCAGGGGTCGAGACTCAGCTCCTGGCCCCGCCTCTTCGCTGTCCGTTACTGGGTCTCTGCTCTCCCTGCTCCATGAGCTTTATCATACCTTGTCTTAAAACTATGTATGGTTCCCGCCTCCACTATATCGTTCGCTAGACTATTCCACTTCCTGACTACTCTATGGCTGTAGAAATGCTTCCTTACATCCCTTTGACTCATCTGAGTCTTCAGTTTCCAGTTGTGCCCCCTTGTTCCTGTGTTCCCTCTCTGGAACATCCTGTCACTATCTACCTTGTCGATTCCCCGCAGTATTTTGTATGTCGTTATCATGTCTCCTCTAACCCTTCTGTCCTCCAGTGTTGTTAGTCCTATTTCCCTCATTCTTTCTTCATAGGACAGTCCCCTGAGTTGTGGAACTAGCCTTGTCGCAAACCTTTGCACTTTCTCTAATTTCTTGACGTGCTTGACCAGGTGTGGGTTCCAGACTGGTGCTGTATACTCTAGTATGGGCCTGACGTACACGGTGTACAGTGTCTTGAACGATTCCTTGCTAAGGTAACGGATCGCTAATCTTAGGTTTGCCAGTCGCCCATATGCTCGCGCAGTTATCTGGTTGATGTGTGTTTCCGGAGACGTGCTTGGCGTTATACTCACCCCAAGGTCTTTCTCCTTTGATGAGGTTTGTAGCCTTTGTCCACCTAGCCATTACTCTGTCAGTGGTCTTCTTTGCCCTTCTCCGATCCTGTGTGTGTGTGTGTGTGTGTGTGTGTGTGTGTGTGTGTGTGTGTGTGTGTACTCACCTAGTTGTGGTTGCAGGGGTCGATTCATAACTCCTGGCCCCGCCTCTTTACTGGCCGCTACTGGGTCACTCTCCCTGCACAATGTGCTTTATCATACCTCTTCGTAAAGCTATGTATGGATCCTGCCTCCACTACATCGCTTAACAAACTATTCCACTTTCCGACCACTCTGACTGAAGAAATACTTCCTAACATACCTGTGATTCATCTGAGTCTTCAACTTCCAACTGTGTCCCCTTGTTGCTGTGTCCCATCTCTGGAACATTCTGTCTCTCTCCACCTTGTCAATTCCTCTCAGTATTTTGTATGTCGTTATCATGTCCCCCCTATCTCTCCTGTCCTCCAATGTCGTCAGGTAGATTTCTCTTAACCTCTCCTCGTATGACATACCCCTTAGCTCCGGGACTAGTATTGTTGCAAACCTTTGCACTTTCTCTAGCTTCTATACGTACTTGGCTAGGTGTGGGTTCCAAACAGGTGCTGCATACTCCAATATGGGTCTAACGTACACAGTGTACAGGGTCCTGAACGATTATTTTTTAAGATGTCGGAATTCTGTTCATAGGTTTGCTAGGCGCCCATATGCTGCAGCAGTTATTTGGTTGATGTGCGCCTCAGCAGATGTGCCTGGTGTTATACTCACCCGAAGATCTTTTTCCTTTATTGAGGTTTGTAGTCTCTGACCCCCAAGACTGTACTCCGTCTGCGGTCTTCTTTGCCCTTCCTCAATCTTCATGACTTTGCACTTGGTGGGGTTGAACTCCAGAAGCCAATTGCTGGACCAGGCTTGCAGCCTGTCCAGATCCATTTGTAGTTCTGCTTGACAGGGACACGTCAGAGTCTATTCCTTCAGTCAGGTCGTTCACAAATACCAGAAACAGCACCGGTCCTAGGACTGACCCCTGTGGAACCCTACTCGTCACCGGCGCCCATTCTGACACCTCGCCACGTACCATGACTCGCTGCTGTCTTCCTGACAGGTATTCCCAGATCCATTGCAGTGCCTTCTCTGTTATCCCTGCCTGGTCCTCCAGCTTCTGCACTAATCTCTTGTGTGGAACTGTGTCAAACGCCTTCTTACAGTCCAAGAATATGCAATCTACCCACCCTTCTCTCTCTTGTCTTACTGCAGTCACCCTTTCGTAGAACTCCAGTAGGTTTGTGACACAGGGTTTCCGGTCCCTGAAACCGTGTTGGCCGTCGTTGATAAGCTCATTCCTTTCTAGGTGCTCCACCACTCTTCTCCTGATTCTTCTCCATGACCTTGCATACTATACATGTCAGTGACACTGGTATGTAATGCTACGTTCCTGTGCTACTTGCCTGTGTGTGTGTGTGCTCGTTTGTATGTGTGTGTGTTTGTGTGTGTTGTTTGTGGTTGCAGGGGTTCAGTCACAGCTCCTGGCACCGCCTCTTCGCTGGTCGCTACTAGGTCCACTCTCTCCCTGTTCCATGAGCTTCATCATACCTCTTCTTAGAACCATGAATGGATCCTGCCTCCACTACATAACTCTCAAGATTGTTCCACTTCCTGACAATTCTTTGACTGAACTAATACTTCTTAATTAACATCCTTGTGACTCGTCTGAGTTCCAGTTGTGTTCGATCCCTGAAACATTCTGTCCCAGTCCACCTTGTCAATTCTTCTCATTTTTATGTATGTCGTTATCATATCCCCCCTACCCCTTCTGTCTTTCCTCGTAGGAGAGTTTAAGGAATTAGTTTTACTACAAAAAAAATTGCACTTTCTCTACTTTCTTGAAGCGTTTGACCAGATATGGGTTCCATGCTGGTGCTGTATATTCCAATATGGGCCTGTCGTAAACGGTTTACAATGTCCTGAATAATTCTTTGATTCGATGTTGAAAAACTCATCTCAGGTTTCCAGGCGCCCATATGATGCAGCAGTTATTTTGTTGATGTGCGCTTCAGGAGATGTGCTTGGTATGATGCTAACCCCAAGATCATTTGCCTTCAGTGAGTTTTGCAGCCTTCGACCTCTTATGCTGTACTCCTTCTGCGGTCTTCTTTATCCTTCACCAAGCTTCATAACTTCGCACTTGCTCTGGTTAAACTCCAGGAACCATTTACAGGAAAAAGATTGCAACCACTCCAGATTCCGTTGCAGCTTTACCTGATCCTAGTCTCCTCATTAGCTTCACATCGTATATGAACAGAGACACCTCTGAATCTATCCCTTCTGTCATGTAAGTTAGATATTCAAGAAACAGCACCGGAATGACCCATGTGGAACCCCACTCGACACATGCATCCAATGTGACACCTCGTTATGTACCAACACACATTGTTTCCTTCCTGTCAGGTATTCCCTGATTCATTGCGGTACTTTCCCTGCTATTGCTGACTGGTCCTCTTACTTGTCAACAAGTTTCTTGTGTGATATTATGTCGAAAGTCTTCGTACAGTCCAAGTTTACCTATCTCTCTCTCTCTCTCTCTCTCTCTCTTTTCCCTCTCTCTCTCTCTCTCTCTCTCTCTCTCTCTCTCTCTCTCTCTCTCTCTGTCTTACTTATCTTACCTTGTCGTGGAACTCCAGTAGGCTTCTCATGGAGGATTTACTTTCCCTGAAGCAATGCTGGTTGTCATATATGAACCTATTCTTTTCTACGTTCTCTACCACTCTTCTCCTGAAAATCTTCTATACAACCTTACATGCTATACACGTCAGTGACACAGTTGTTAAGTTTAGTGCTGTCTCCCTGTCTAAGTCCTTTCTTTAAAATCAGAACTACGTTTGATGTCTTCCATACATCAGACAGTTGCCGTGTTTCCAAAGATTTTTTGAACTTAGTTCTGAGTGGCACACAAAGTGCATCTGTTCCCTCTATCAGGACCCATGGAGAAATATTATCTCCTCTACAGTTGTGTGGTGTGTCCAGCACTTGCTGGTGCACCTTACCACCTAGGTTTACTGGAAGCCTCTTTGTCTTCACTGTGAATACCTTTTTGAATTGTTTGAAGAGCTCCTCAAATCGTGGTTGTTACCTGTATGTGTGTTAGTGTTAGTGTGTGTGTGTGTGTGTGTGTGTGTGTTTGTACTCACCTATTTCTACTCACCTATTTCTGGTTGCAGGGGTCGATTCATTGCTCATGGCCCCGCCTCTTCACTGATTGCTACTAGGTTCTGTCTCTCCCTGCTCCATGAGCTTTATCAAACCTCGTATTAAAACTATGTATGGTTCCTGCCTCCACTACGTCACTTTCTAGGCTATTCCACTTTCTGACAACTCTATGACTGAAGAAATACTTCCTAACATCCCTTTCTTAAAAATTGGGACTACATTTGCCATCTTCCACACCTCAGGTAGTTGCCCAGTTTCAATTGATGTGTTGAAGATTTTTGTTACTGGCACACTCAACATCTCTGATCCCCCTCTAAGGACCCACGGATAAATGTTGTCAGTTCCCACCGCTTTTGATGTATAGAGTTCACATAGCAGCTTCTTCACCTTCTCCTCGGTTGTGTGTATTTCATCCAGCACTTTTTGGTATACATCCCTATTCTGAATTCCTGGAGTCCTTCCTGTCTCCTATGTAAATACTTCTTTAAATCTCATGTTGAGTTCCTCACATACCTCTTGGTCGTTTCTTGTGAACTCCCCATCTTCTTTCCTCAGCCTCCTTCCAACAGTCCTTGACTGTTGTTTTCCTACTGATGTGGCTATACAACAGCTTCGGGTCAGACTTTTGATGCTATGTCATTTTCGGATTGTCGCTGAGCCTCCCTTCTTATCTGTGCATATTCGTTTCTGGCTCTTCGGCTAATCTCTTTATTTTCCTGGGTCCTTTGTCTTCTGTAATTTTTCCATTCTCTATTGCACTTAGTTTTTGCCTCCCTACACTTTTGGGTGAACCAAGAACTCGTTCTGGTCTTCCCATTACTTCTGTTTCCCTTGGGGACAAACCTCTCCTCTTCCTCTTTGCATTTTGTTGTCACATAATCCATCATTTCTTTTACTGGTTTTCCGGCCAATTCTCTCTCCCACTGAACGTCTTGTAGGAAGTTCCTCATGCCTGTATAGTCCCCTCTTTTGTAGTTTCGTTTTTCCGTTCCTATTCCTGCTCCCCTCTCCACTTGTAGCTGAACTATATAATCAAAACACAGAACCAAATGATCACTAGCTCCAAGGGGCCTTTCATGCGTGATATCCTCGATGTCCGAACTACTCAAGGTGAATACTAGGTCCAGTCTTACTGGATCATCATCACCTCTCTCTCTGGTAGTGTCTCAAACATGTTGATACATGAGGTTTTCCAGTACCACATCCATCATCTTGGCTCTCCATGATTCAGGACCCCCATGGGGCTCCAGGTTTTCCCAAACAATCTCCTTGTGATTGAAATCACCCATAACTAGTAACTTTGCTCTCCCCATGTGAGCTCTTCTGGCCACCTCTGCTAGTGTGTCTACCATTGCTCTGTTGCTCTCGTCGTATTCTTCTCTTGGCCTCCTGCAGTTCTGTGGCGGGTTGTACATTACAGCAATTACCACCGTATGACCCTCAGACTGGATTGTTCCTACCATGTAGTCCCTTTCGCCCATTACATCCATTCCTTCCACTTCCTCAAATCCCCACCGGTTCTTAATGAGCAGTGCAAATCCTATTCCCTCTCTGCTCCTTCTATCTTTCCTGAGGATTTGATATCCGGGTGGAAAGATTGCATCTGTTATCATCCTGGTGAGTTTCGATTCTGTGAGGGCTATTTTGTCTGGGGATGTCTCCTTTATTCTTTCATGCCACTCCTCACATTTATTTGTTATTCCATCTGCATTTATATACCAAACCTTAAACTTCTTTTCTAAAACTATATAGTCTGGGGTGTACGTTGGGTTTGGGAAAGTGGGAGACCTGATGAGGAGCTATGGGTGGTTGGTGTGAAGGTGGAGTTTGTAATGAGGTGGGTGGAAGCATTGGGTATGGCATGTGTGTTTTGGGTTATAATGTGTGTGTGTGTGTGTGTGTACTCACCTAGTTGTGGTTTCAGGGGTCGTGTCATAGCTCCTGGCCCCGCCTCTTCACTGGCCGCTATTGCATCACTCTAACTGCGCCATAAGCTTTATCTTGAAGCTATGAATGTATCCTGCCTCCACTACATCACTTCCCAAGCTATTCCACTTCCTGACCACTCTGTGACTGAAGAAATACTTTCTAACATCCCTGTGATTCATCTATGTACTTATCTATTTGTACTCACCTATTTGTGGTTGCAGGGGTCGAGTCATAGCTCCTGGCCCCGCCTCTTCACTGATTGCTACTAGGTCCTCTCTCTCTCCCTGCTCCAAACCTCGTCCTCCAGTTCACAAACAGCTTGGCGGTTAGGTAATTGGAACTCACAACCGACTCCCCGAAAACCACGCATAGGTGAGATACTTGCGATGCAGCTAGGAACATTTACTAAAACCTTTCCCATTCCTGTCATTGACAGCAGCTGGAGAGTGAGACTGGTAGTGCATCCAGCAGCATCATGGCTGAACAATTCTTCACTAGAGTGACCAGCAAGGAGCAGCTTTTGGCCCTCGCTAATGCCCTCGAAGGGGATTTTCCTCACTCTGTCACTGTGAGTTACCTTTACTGATCTTTCAAACTTTGGTGCTGGAATGACAAATTTATAGAAACCAGACTACGACCATTCAAGTGTGCATAGGTAGGACTGTACTCTTGTACGGTCAAGGACCATCATGCTAATCGTCCAGTTAATCGTTTATTCTGGAACAAGATATGGTCAGGGTATGGTAGATGATATTCCGGAAATGTTTAAAGCCCAAACAATAGCTAATGATTCCTGCTCAGTTATAGAATAATTTCGTTCAGCCTTGATTAAGACTCGACTAGCAAATGTAACAGTGTTATTCTTACGCTCGTACGACACCTATATCGAATCGAATCAGTACTCTCAGGTAAGACCCATAACGGTGAAATGGAGATTTAATAGAGGAAGAATAGTAGGTGAGAGGAGTTGTAATAAGGTGAAGGGAAAGAGCCAGGGCTAAACTCAGCCGCATAGCATTGGTTGGCATGATAGATGGAGTGTTTTCTGAGTCGTTATGATCTGCAAGGTTGTCTGCGCAATGGAGGTACCGGTCTTGGTTCGGGAGGCAAGGACAATTCACGTGGGCGGCAGCCAAACGTCAAGGCTGGTTTGCTGTCGTACTACTTCTCACAATGCAATCGATTGAAAGGGGAAGACATGGAATTTTGCTAGGTTAAAAAGAACGTCTTTTAAGGTCCACCGATGCAGAGGGCAGGGCAGAAATTAAGAGTTAGGTGAAAGGCATGATTTGGTCGTCCTAGTGTGTCTTTTTACAGGTAGGAAACCTTTTCAAAATCAGAAAACTTTAATACATGAGCAGAAGTTAGCTTATCTCTTAATGTCTTGAATGTTGTTTCTTGACTGAAGGTCCAAGTGGAAGCAACATCTTTCTTAAGTAATTCACTTAAATGAGCTGCAATGAAAACTCTATAGAAACAGGTTAAGTCTACAAATGATCTTATGGCATCAGCAGTTTTTAAGGTAGGAAAGTTTTGTACAGCAGTTACTGAACTTTATCTAGTCGTAACCCCTCTAGGAGAGACTACATGACCAATAAACTTGATCTCTGATCTAAAGATCTGACATTTAGAGAGCTTTAGAATGGTTTCATCAAACTTACTGAGTTCCAAATATAGTCTCTTGTGATACGATTCCACATCTGATATGACAATCACTTCTTCTAGGTTCACCTTAGATGACGCTAACAAAAACAAGAAATAAAAAATTATTTGGAATTTTTTGTCAAGAAGTTTCCTAAAATCCATCACCAGGCACAAGTATGGTCTTTCCATGACACTGTCATCAAGCATCCAGGGTGAACTGATGTGTGATGACACTGTCATCAAGCATCCAGGGTGTACTGTTGTGTGTGATGACACTGTCATCAAGCATCCAGGAAGAACTGCTGTGTGTGATGACACTGTCATCAAGCATCCAGGGTGAACTGCTGTGTGTGATGACACTGCTATCAAGCATCCAGGGTGAACTGCTGTGTGATGACACTGTCATCAAGCAACCAGGGTGTACTGATGTGTGATGACACTATCATCAAGCATCCAGGGTGTACTGTTGTGTGATGACACTGTCATCAAGCATCCAGGGTGAACTGATGTGTGTGATGACACTGTCATCAAGCATCCAGGGTGAACTGTTGTGTGTGATGACACTGTCATCAAGCATCCAGGGTGAACTGCTGTGTGATGACACTGTCATCAAGCATCCAGGGTGAACTGCTGTGTGTCATGACAATGTCATCAAGCATCCAGGGTGAACTGCTGAGTGTGATGACACTGTATTCAAGAATCCAGGGTGAACTACTGTGTGTGATGACACTCTCATCAAGCATCCAGGGTGAACTGTTGTGTGTGTTGACATTGACATCAAGCATCCAGGGTGAAATGCTGTTTGTGATGACACTGTATTCAAGCATCCAGGGTGAACAGCTGTGTGTGATGACACTGCCATCAAGCATCCAGGGTGAACTGCTGTGTGTGATGAGACTGTCATCAAGCATCCAGGGGGAACTGCTGTTTGTGTTGACACTGTCATCAAGCATCCAGGGTGAACTGCTGTGTGTGATGACACTGTCATCAAGCATCCAGGGTGAACTGCTGTGTGTGATGACACTGTCATCAAGCATCCAGGGTGAACTGCTGTGTGTGTTGACACTGTCATCAATCATATAGGGTGAACTGCTGTATGTGATAACACTGTCATCAAGCATCTAGGGTGAACTGCAGTGTGTAATGACACTGTCATCAAGCATCCAGGGTGAACTGCTGTGTGTAATGACACTGTCATCAAGCATCCAGGGGTAACTGCTGTGTGTGATGACACTGTCATCAAGCATCTAGGGTGAACTGCTGTGTGTAATGACACTGTCATCAAGCATCTAGGGTGAACTGCTGTATGTGATGACACTGTCATCAAGCATCCAGGGTGAACTGCTGTGTGTAATGACACTGTCATCAAGCATCTAGGGTGAACTGCTGTGTGTGTTGACACTGTCATCAAGCATCCAGGGTGAACTGCTGTGTGTAATGACACTGTCATGAAGCATCTAGGGTGAACTGCTGTGTGTGTTGAAACTGTCATCAAGCATCCAGGGTGAACTGCTGTGTGTGATGACACTGTCATCAAGCATCCATGGTGAACTGCTGTGTGTGATGACACTGTCATCAAGCATCCAGGGTGAACTGCTGTGTGTGTTGGCACTGTTATCAAGCATCCAGGGTGTACTGCTGTGTGTGTTGACACTTTCATCAAGCATCCAGTGTGTACTGCTGTGTGTGATGACACTGTCATCAAGCATCCAGTGTGTACTGCTGTGTGTGTTGACACTGTCATCAAGCATCCAGGGTGTACTGCTGTGTGTGTTGACACTGTCATCAAGCATCCATGGTGAACTGCTGTGTGTGATGACACTGTCATCAAGCATCCAGTGTGTACTGCTGTGTGTGATGACACTGTCATCAAGCATCCAGGGTGTACTGCTGTGTGTGTTGACACTGTCATCAAGCATCCATGGTGAACTGCTGTGTGTGATGACACTGTCATCAAGCGTCCAGGGTGAACTTCTGTGTGAGATGACACTGTCTTCAAGCATCCAGGGTGAAATGCTGTGTGTGATGACACTGTCATCAAGCATCCATGGTGAACTGCTGTGTGTGATGACACTCATCAAGCATCCAGGGTGAACTGCTGTGTGTAATGACACTGTCATCAAGCATCCAGGGGTAACTGCTGTGTGTGATGACACTGTCATCAAGCATCAAGGGTGAACTACTGTGTGTGTTGACACTGTCATCAAGCATCCAGGGTGAACTGCTGTGTGTAATGACACTGTCATCAAGCATCTAGGGTGAACTGCTGTGTGTGTTGACACTGTCATCAAGCATCCAGGGTGAACTGCTGTGTGTTGACACTGTCATCAAGCATCCAGGGTGAACTGTTGTGTGTGTTGACACTGTCATCAAGTATTACAAATAAAGAAGCATTTGTAATTAAACGACTGTTTGGGATATTTAGCAAACTATCATATTTTCAATATTTATTATATTATATTAATATAAAAACATATAGTACTCTGAATAAAATCATAAATCTATATAATCTGTGTAAAAACATATATAATCTCTTTATACACAATTATAACGTAGTAAAAATTCACAAGTAAAAACAATCATAAAATTCAGTGCAGTGTCAAACGTGGCTGCCATCGTCGTGTCACACAGGACACCACCACACCTCTAGTTATGACACGCATTCTCTTCCGTGTCATCAGACACCTTGTCTCTGTGTTACACAACACGCCTTCTCTCCGTGTCACACGACACTCTGTGCCACATGGCACGCCCCTGTGTCATGACTCCGTCTCTAAAACCTAGTCACCGCGTCATCCGACACCAACACCAAATCACACGACTATTCCACTTGTGTCGTGCCACCAGTTGTCACTACATCAATGAACACACACCAGTGACACTACAACACCAGTGACACTTTCAGGTACAGTCTCAACTCCGGGTACACAGTCTCAGGTACAAAACAGTCTCGGTACACTGTCTCCCTCGCAGGACACGTACACTCTCCATAGTGCAGGTACACTCTCCATAGTGCAGGTACACTCTCCATAGTGCAGGTACACTCTCCATAGTGCAGGTACACTCTCCATAGTGCAGGTACACTCTCCATAGTGCAGGTACACTCTCCATAGTGCAGGTACACTCTCCATAGTGCAGGTACACTCTCCATAGTGCAGGTACACTCTCCATAGTGCAGGTAAGAGTCTGTACACTCTCCAAGGTGTAGGGAAGAGTCTGTACACTCTCCAAGGTGTAGGGAAGAGAGTCCGGTGAGCACTCTCCAATGGTGTAGGGAGAGTCGGAAGGACACTCTACAATAGTGTATGTGGAGAGTCCGGTTGACGCTCTCCAGTGTGAGAGTATAGTTGACCCCCTCTAGGAGAGTCAGGTGGACACTCTCTACTAGTCTCTGGTGAACACTGTCAGTCAAGCCGGCACGGCAGTCAAACATCAGGTCTGATGACGTAACCCCTTGACTGCCGGCCGGTAAGGAAACTACCTAACAACCATTGTTAGATAAGGGGCCGTAACATCAAGCATCCAGGGTGAACTGCTGTCTGTGATGACACTGTCATCAAGCATCTAGGG
>WNWK01023699.1:0-30730 GCA_009830355.1 Cherax destructor | reverse complement strand
AGAAACAATAGGGGGAAGCAGCAGCGTATTACAAGCTGCTAGACAACAGTCATCACCACCGAGAGATGCAACATGCTATATCAGTGAAACAAAGCCTACATTGGCAGGGTTTCCCGCACCTGGCTTAGTTTGAGCATCTGGCTTAGTTAACGCACCTACCTGACTTAGTTCCAGCACTTACTTGACTTAATTCTTGCACTTGACTTAGTTCCAGCGCTTAACTCAGTTCTTACACCTTAGTTATCTCTTGTTGAATGTTACTGAAATGTTCTTGTCTGTTGCTGAACTGTTATTTTATGGTGCGGAACTGTTCTTGTATGTTTGTGTATGGTTTACTAGTACTGTGCACCTCAGTGGTTACTAGAAGAGTTCACCTGGGTGCCAGAATTAACACTGACATATACACTGAAACTCAATACCTGAGAATCTCCTTTTGCGTTGCAGTGCTCACCCTCTTGTGATGCAGTGCTCATCACTGCTCACAATAGTGGACCATACAACACCTGGGGCATGGAAAGTGAGAAGCAGAAGGAGAAGGAGAAGAAAAGGGATAAGATGAAGAAAAAGGAGAAAACGAAAAACAACAACAGCAACACTATTCATAAAAATACATTCGCTCAATTCAGAAAAGTACAAACTTTCACTTGTTTTCACAGTCATATATGTAGAATAATCAGAGTTCAGAGATTCATCCGCACTGTGCTGTCACAGGCGATGATATTCCAGCCTGATCCTGGTAATCAAAGCTTCACATAATCTAATAGATGATTTATATTGTCCTTACACACATATTCACAGTTCAAAAAGCCTGATGTCAGTGTCTCGGATCACTGGATGTCTGTGACTTCTTGGCTGTTAGAGCTGATATATTTCAGCAGAGTAATTTCAAGAACCTAAAAGAGTGTGAGAAAGGAAGTCAAGTGAAGATCGATGGTGCAATAGTTAGAAACAATAGAGGGAAGCAGCAGCGTATTGCAAGCTGCTAGACAACAGTCATCACCACCGAGAGATGCAACATGCTATATCAGTGAAACAAAAGCCTACACTTGGCTTAGTTCCAGCACCTGGCTTAGTTTGAGCATCTGGCTTAGTTAACGCACCTACCTGACTTAGTTCCAGCACTTACTTGACTTAATTCTTGCACCTGACTTAGTTCCAGCGCTTAACTCAGTTCTTACACCTTAGTTATCTCTTGTTGAATGTTACTGAAATGTTCTTGTCTGTTGCTGAACTGTTATTTTATGGTGCGGAACTGTTCTTGTATGTTTGTGTATGGTTTACTAGTACTGTGCACCTCAGTGGTTACTAGAAGAGTTCACCTGGGTGCCAGAATTAACACTGACATATACACTGAAACTCAATACCTGAGAATCTCTGCTGTGCATTGCAGTGCTCACAGCACTGCTCTGTGATGCAGTGCTCATCACTGCTCTGTGGTACTGTGTTCAGCACTGCTCTGTGGTGCAGTGGTGAACATTGCTCTGTGGTGCAGTGGTGAACACTGCTCTGTAGTGCAGTGGTCAGCACTGCTCTGTGGTACAGTTGTTAACACAGCCGCCACTAAAGCAGCAGACTCAGGTTCAACTCCTGACGCAGCAATGCTTTATTTTTTCCCTGTTCTTTTTTCTTTTTTTCCTTCGACTGATACACAATTTACGTTAACATTCTGAACATTTTATGCAAAACATTCAGCACTGTTCTTCCCAGAATGTATTATCTACGTAATTTTTTTTTCAGTTGTGTGGCCGCGAAACAGAATTTGTGGAGAAAATTCTCCAAAAGAGGTGGTGTATCAGCCCTTTCTACCCTTTTCAAGGGCCCTACCCTTTCTGGCCCTTAGAAAGGCCCAGACGTGGCATGTCTGGCTTTGAAAACAACTTAACTAATAACAGATGAACGGGCCACAGTGTGTCACTGTTGTCTGACCAAGTAGCAATGAGTCTATATGAGTTAATAGACATTTGAGATAAATGTAACTCTTTACCGTAACATAAAAGTTACAGAAACTGCTATTTCCATTGCTACACTTGAACCTACAATCATGTGTTCCAGTGATCGAAGTATTTAGAGAACACAAACATTTGATTTGCCACTTGTAGCAGCATGTAGCAATTGTTGAAATTGTGTTGATGTCAGCAATGCCAAGCTCCGCTGAGTCATGAGGGGACACGAGGGACATGAGATTGAACTCTGCCACCGAAGAAACGGGTCATACGGTGTGAAGGGATTTAACCTAACAAAGACATTAGTCGTGGACGTCGGTGCGCTAATTTAATCTCCACTAACGTCGGGAAATCGGATAAGAACTCTGTTCCAGCGCGTTTAGTGAATAAAATCGCGGTATATTCAGAAGTGTGCGCAGCTTCTTACTACTGCAAAAAGACTAAATTGAAGAATGTAAAGGGACAATGAGTGCTTCATCTAACTAGGCAGTGACTCTTCAGCAGCGTTCTTCAATCAAGACAGCGATATCCGTGTGAATTAAGGGTCCGTTACAAATACCCAGGTAAGTCTGCTCAGACATGTTTATGTTCATAAAACTGCGCAGTTGGGAACATTATCATAATCTAGGCAGATTTATCATTCACCCGGTTACTCGTGGGCGATCCGCCCAAACACAGTGAGTAAACCGCCTTTCAGTCCATTCAGTGACTGATTATATGGCATACACTCCTTTGGGGCAATAATATAAGTCTCATGTGTGATTTTTCACCATACAGCCCTGTGGGAATGTGAACGTCTGCATCAACAACGATTATTGGGATGGCTGGATAGTCGTGGATGCATCTACAAGCTAAGTATAGCAACATTAACAGTCCACTTTATCGTAGGGGTACATTCCCCCACAGAATTTGTGAACTTTTGCTTGTGTACAAGAGTTCCAGTGTGTTTATTTAATTTTCTAAATCAGTGATAACTAATAAAAATTAATCAGCAGCAGCAGCAGCTGCATATTTTCACGCACTTGTATGCATCTCTACACATTCACCATATAGTACGCAAACACCATATAGTATGCATACACCATATAGTACGCATACACCATATAGTATGCAAACACCATATAGTACGCATACACCATATAGTACGCATACACCATATAGTACGCATACACCATATAGTACGCATACACCATATAGTATGCATACACCATATAGTACGCATACACCATATAGTATGCAAACACCATATAGTACGCATACACCATATAGTACGCATACACCATATAGTACGCATACACCATATAGTACGCATACACCATATAGTACGCATACACCATATAGTATGCATACACCATATAGTACGCATACACCATATATTACGCATACACCATATAGTATGCATACACCATATAGTACGCATACACCATATAGTATGCATACACCATATAGTACGCATACACCATATATAATGCATACACCATATAGTATGCATACACCATATAGTATGCATACACCATATAGTACGCATACACCATATAGTATGCATACACCATATAGTACGCATACACCATATAGTATGCATACACCATATAGTATGCATACACCATATAGTATGCATACACCATATAGTACGCATACACCATATAGTACACAAACACCATATAGTACGCATACACCATATAGTACGCATACACCATATATTACGCATACACCATATAGTATGCATACACCATATAGTATGCATACACCATATAGTACGCATACACCATATAGTACGCATACACCATATAGTACGCATACACCATATAGTACGCATACACCATATAGTATGCATACACCATATAGTACGCATACACCATATAGTATGCATACACCATATAGTATGCATACACCATATATTACGCATACACCATATAGTATGCATACACCATATAGTACGCATACACCATATAGTACGCATACACCATATAGTACGCATACACCATATAGTACGCATACACCATATAGTACGCATACACCATATAGTATGCATACACCATATAGTACGCATACACCATATATTACGCATACACCATATAGTACGCATACACCATCGCGCATGCTCGCACACACACACACACACACACACACACACACACACACACACACGCATCACACACACACACACACACACACACACGCACGCACACACACACACACACACAATCCTTTATATCACTCACATAATACTATACATGACGCACATAATCCTCTCCTCTCATACTGACACCATCATAAACACAATAAACATGGACACACCTTTCACGCCAACCCTCACAGAACAGACAAATAAATAAAAATACAAATGTGTACATTTTCATGGGCATATATGCAGTCTTCCAGAACGTTGTTAAAGTCTAGTCAAAGTCTGGGAATTAAGCATATTCTTGAATATATATATATATATATATATATATATATATATATATATATATATATATATATATATATATATATATATATATATTTTTTTTTACATATAAATGCTTTATTAATAGACAGAATACATTTATAAAACACACAAACATGAACATGAATACAATGGTACAATATGTCAAAGATTATGAATCTCCTCCAGCTCCTCCGAAGCCGGCGCGAGCCGAGTATGCAGCATGCGTTTCCCTCTGGATGGCCACGCTGAGACGCTGGAACATGAACGTGGCTGCCCTTGGGTCCCTGGTGGTGTCGATGAGTCTGGAACCCAGCTCTTTAAGGAAACGTGTTGCATTTTTTCCCCACGCTCCCAAGGTCTCCGATCCCACTGGGACAAATTTATACTGTTGGCTTATGTCCCTGTACTTGCCGATCTTGTACTCCTCTCTGTGGTCAGCAGCTCCTCCCTGTCGCCCAACACTGTGATGGATGTAGGTGTCAGCCAGTGTCGACACGCAGGTATAATCCCATGCTAAGAGCTTGCCATTCTTCCAAGGATAGATGGTGATCCCGTCGGGCGGTTTGCTGGGTTGTGGGCGTTGTTGGCTGCTAGTGATCGAGGCTCTCTCTCGGCTGGGCATCCAGCTGTAGCGAGGGTTCTCTTTATGATGTCGTTGACCTCATTGTGTCTTGCATGCCAACCCTTGGTTTTAGAACAGTTAAGACCATGTAGACCATATTGGTCGGCTTGCGCATCGCCGCAAATACACGTATATTCCGTGTGGATGGGGCAGCAAGGCGCAGAGCCACTGCAATACGAAGGGTCTTAGGGTCCAGGCGTGTTCCCATGGCCGAAATGGGAACTGTTTGGAGGAAGTCCCCAGAGTGAGGTGCACTCACGGATAGGAGACGGGCAGTCTCCCTGTCTGATGTTACGGCCCTGAGCATATTGGCAAGTATCTTTTCAACAATGGGGCTGTCCCAGCTTGACTGTTTGTAGGCCTGTTCTTCACTAGGTTTTGGTGTTGGAGCAGCAAGAGTCTCCCATTCAGTGATGGCACTGGTGTAGCTAGGGTCCTGTATTCCTGCTGAATCACTGAGGTTGTATGGAAGAATTTGTTTTATTAGCTCATTTGATGCTATGGAAGAGGATAAGAAGGCTGGTAGGGCAATCTGGGAGGATTTGCGTACTCCCAGCCCCCCAAGTCTGACTGGAAGTGAAGCTTGCAACCACTGTCCATCTTCGAGGGAAAGATTCAATACACTCTCTAGCATGGTCTTGAGGAGAGAGTCGTATTCCTCGAGTTTCGGGCTGTTGAAGGCTGGGGAACATCTCAGGAAGTATGTAAGTTTTGGGATTGACAGGCACCTGGTGAGTAGGTAGAAGGCATCATGTGTATCGATGTCTTTCATCCTACCTTCCATCGTCCTGAGGTCGGAGATTTTTTTTTCCAGGACCAGATCGATGGCATTGGGCCCAAGGGGAGCACCAAGGAGAGTGCTGTTGGCTGGATCGATGGCTCGTGCCCCTGGTAAAACAGCCCTAATGTCCTGGATCATCTGTGGATTGGTGGAAACTATCTCACATTTGGTGGGGTTTAAAGATAGGCCCAGGCTGCCTACCATATATACATATAGTCTCCGAATAAGATGACAAGATGTGAAGAAGTGACAAGATGTTTTATGACTCTTCTTGTGAAAGATAAAGTTCAACTAGAAATAATTTTTAAGCAATTGAATAATTATCTCTCAGATGTCACATACACTTCTCTCATCTCTACTATAATAACAACACATATATATTCGCCATCATAAACGCAAAACAAAAACTATTGTGGATGAAAATAAAGACTATCAGCTGGGAAGTCTTGGTCTCTTGATAAAAGAATTTGTGATGGTTCCTGTGGTCTGGTAAGTACACATCTTTGTTACTGTTTCCCCTCCTATTTTATACTGTGATGTGCTGTGATGTGTGAATGTTATATTTCGTGTTGTGATGTTCGTATGTTATCATTCTATTATACATGGGATGTGGATGGAATCCTGATAAAGCAAGTGTAGTCTTCTTACAAAAATTTAAGCCTTATCTTTCCTATCAAGATTCACAAGTCTTTAAAACTTTTTCGTTTTTCATATATTCATATTTTTCACAATGAATGTCTAAACTGTAGCCTTTATTCAGTTTTTTATATATATTGAAATGTTTATTTTGGCCAATTTTACAGCGTAAATTCTGGACATTTATGTATGTATGAATTTTAATAAGATACAATATGCAGTTTATGGCATTTATTGAGACGACGTATTGTCTACCAGGGACTTTATTAGTCCCTGATGGATAGATAAATTCATAGTAGATAATCCCTGATAGATTGATAAAGTCCTGGTGGACGAAACGTTTCCTCAGTAAGTGCCAGACTTCATTTAATGTCTTATTTACATACATGTTAGTAAATTTTACCACAGATATACATATATATGCATATACGTGTGGTACAGAGAAATGAATGTGATGGTTTATGTGTAGGTTGTATATGTGGAGATGCGTAAATGAGGAAGAAAACATGTGGTTGTTTTCTCTGGTGGATCTTTGCTTGAGATGAAAATACAAATAATTAAAAACAAAAAACAAAACTGAGTAACATGTACAGCTGTTTTTACGGAGGCAGACAAATAGATAAACACACGAACACTCATCTACTTTCAAGAAAACAATCACAAATACACTTATTCAACTACAAAATTGAGAATAATGTATTTATTATAGAAACTCATTGCAACATAAATAGAAGTTCAAATTTTTATTTAATTAGCCTCTCCTGGGTGGGTGAGCTGTGTGGCAGCTTGGTCTCGTCTAGCTGGTGTACGGTCGTGGCTGTCTTGGTGGGTGTAATTACTGGACGCAATTTTCTGTGTGTCACCTCCAGTAATTCCACCCACCTGGACAGGCTCTACCGTAGACCAGCTAGACAAGACCAAATTTCCACCCAGCAAGGCCACTGGGGGTGGCAACCGCTGACTTTGAGGAAGTGGGGAAGGGTCCACCTAAGGTGACACAAGTGGACTCCTGGAGACACTGATCCGGGGAAGGCACCGCTGACTCTGGGGAAGTGGGGAAGGGAGTCCACCTGAGGTGACACAAGTGGACTCCTTTAGACACTGATCCGGGGAAGTCACCGCTGACTCTGGGGAAGTGGGGAAGGGAGTCCACCTGAGGTTACACAAATGGACTCTTGAATACACTGATCCTGGGAAGGCACCGCCGACCTTAGGTAAGTGGGGAAGGGAAACATCCGGGAGCGAACGGATGGATTCCTGGACATACGAACTTGGGGAAGGTTGTTGCTGAGGCTGACCTTAGGGACGTGAGGAAGGGAAGACATCCGGGAGCGAACGGATGGATTCCTGGATACATGAACCTGGGGAAGGCAAGAATACCAGCTGTTGAGGCTGACCTTGGGTAAGTGGGGAAGGGGAGACATCTGGCGGTAGACGGATGGATTCCTGGATACATGAACCAGGGGAAAGCAAGAATACTGGTTGGTGAGGCTGACCTTGGGGAAGTGAGGAAGGGAAAACATCCGGAGGCGGACGGATGGATTCCTGGAAACATGAACCTGGGGAAGGCTGAGGCTGGACGGCAGAGAGATAGAGAGGCGAAGTTGTCCTTAGGGATGTGAGGAAGGGGAGACATCCGGGGGCCCACGGATGGATTTATGGACACATGAACCTGGGGAAGGCCAAGGGGGAGGGTGGACCTTAAAGACGAACCACTGGCCTCCACGTGGCAAGGTCTGGTAACTCAGAGATAACTCTGAGGCTGACAGTGGTCGCAAATAATAATAATAATAATAATAATGATAATAATAATATTGTTATAATTATAATTATTTGTATAATTATTATTATTATGCACAAATAACCCGCACATAGAAGAGAGGAGCTTACGACGACGTTTCGGTCCGACTTGGACCATTTACAAAGTCACATTGTCATGGCAGATATGCTAACTACAGTAACAATCTCAACAAAAACATAATTTTCGCCACATCAAGTGGTTAAATGCAAAGGCTATTCAGTGGTATTTAGTGGTTACCTCATCTGCCAGTATGGCTCAAAATGGCGTCGGTCCCCCCAGCCCCCACTTCCGGTCACCCCCACCCCCCAAATACCCCCCCACCCCCCAAATACCCCCCACCCCCCAAATACCCCCCACCCCCAAATACCCCCACCCCCACCCCCCACCCCCCACTTCCGGTCGACCCCCCTTCCGGTCGACCCCCCACTTCCGGTCGACCCCCTTCCGGTCGACCCCCACTTCCGGTCGACCCACCCCCACTTCCGTTTTTTTTTTTTCATCCTTAGCAGACCCGCACCCTCACCATCCCCCCGAGCTCCTCATCCCTGAGCGGTACCTCACATGTGTTTGTCAGGCGCCGCTGATAAACCTCCCAGTCCAGCGTGTAACTATCTATGTGTATATATTTTGTGGGAATTTATAATCTTCAGAATATAGGGGTAACTTATCCCTATCTTGAGTCTTCCTTCAGAAGAGCTTACTCTCACTCTCGACACAACCTTCAGAAGAGCTTACTCTCACTCTCGACACAACCTTCAGAAGAGCTTACTCTCACTCTCCACACAACCTTCAGAAGAGCTTACTCTCACTCTTGACACAGCCTTCAGAAGAGCTTACTCTCACTCTTGACACAACCTTCAGAAGAGCTTACTCTCCTCTTGACACAACCTTCAGAAGAGCTTACTCTCACTCTTGACACAACCTTCAGAAGAGCTTACTCTCACTCTTGACACAACCTTCAGAAGAGCTTACTCTCACTCTTGACACAACCTTCAGAAGAGCTTACTCTCACTCTTGACACAACCTTCAGAAGAGCTTACTCTCACTCGACACATCCTTCAGAAGAGCTTACTCTCACTCTTGACACAACCTTCAGAAGAGCTTACTCTTACTCTTGACACATCCTTCAGAAGAGCTTACTCTCACTCTTGACACAACCTTCAGAAGAGCTTACTCTCACTCTTGACACAACCTTCAGAAGAGCTTACTCTCACTCTCGACACATCCTTCAGACGAGCTTACTCTCACTCTTGACACAACCTTCAGAAGAGCTTACTCTCACTCTCGACACATCCTTCAGAAGAGCTTACTCTCACTCTTGACACAAACTTCAGAAGAGCTTACTCTCACTCTTGACACAACCTTCAGAAGAGCTTACTCTCACTCTTGACACAACCTTCAGAAGTTTCCCAACAAAAGTCTGGCTTCAAGTTATATATTATAAGATAATATTTTAGATACTGTATGACTGGTAGTGGACTGTATTGTTTGATTCTTTAATGAATAAAAAGGAGATTTATCACTCGGGAAATTATTACACATGCAATAATTAATAGATTTAACAATTAAATACGCCAGATCATGTGGCATTAATCTGCCCTAATAGTTTAGTTAATTGCAGTGGGGTAATTTAAAGTTTCAAGTGTAGGAATGAGACGTTTTACTGGCGCTGGGGAGAGGGATGTCCATATTGGTTTGAGAGATTCAACGTCATAGTCATTAAGTGACTAATAACGTACGTAAAACTCAGTCAATACTACTGCGTACTCTACAGTGAAAATTATTGATATAACCGAATAAAACTCTTTGGTTGCGTTATCGATGCTTATTACGTGTGTACTGGATGTACACACTGTATACTGCCTGGAGGAACACCACTGCTGTATTGATGTACACACTGTACACTGCCTGGAGGAACACCACTGCTGTCTTGATGTACACACTGTATACTGCCTGGAGGAACACCACTGCTGTCTTGATGTACACACTGTATACTGCCTGGAGGAACACCACTGCTGTCTTGATGTACACACTGTACACTGCCTGGAGGAACACCACTGCTGTCTTGATGTACACACTGTATACTGCCTGGAGGAACACCACTGCTGTCTTGATGTTCACACTGTATACTGCCTGGAGGAACACCACTGCTGTCTTGATGTACACACTGTATACTGCCTGGAGGAACACCACTGCTGTCTTGATGTACACATTGTACACTGCCTGGAGGAACACCACTGCTGTCTTGATGTACACACTGTATACTGCCTGGAGGAACACCACTGCTGTCTTGATGTACACACTGTATACTGCCTGGAGGAACACCACTGGTGTCTTGATGTACACACTGTATACTGCCTGGAGGAACACCACTGCTGTCTTGATATACACACTGTATACTGCCTGGAGGAACACCACTGCTGTCTTGATGTACACACTGTATACTGCCTGGAGGAACACCACTGCTGTCTTGATGTACACACTGTATACTGCCTGGAGGAACACCGCTGCTGTCTTGATGTACACACTGTATACTGCCTGGAGGAACACCACTGCTGTCTTGATGTACACACTGTATACTGCCTGGAGGAACACCACTGCTGTCTTGATGTACACACTGTCTACTGCCTGGAGGAACACCACTGCTGTCTTGATGTACACACTATATACTGCCTGGAGGAACACCACTGCTGTCTTGATATACACACTGTATACTGCCTGGAGGAACACCACTGCTGTCTTGATGTACACACTATATACTGCCTGGAGGAACACCACTGCTGTCTTGATATACACACTGTATACTGCCTGGAGGAACACCACTGCTGTCTTGATGTACACACTGTATACTGCCTGGAGGAACACCACTGCTGTCTTGATGTACACACTGTATACTGCCTGGAGGAACACCACTGGTGTCTTGATGTACACACTGTATACTGCCTGGAGGAACACCACTGCTGTCTTGATGTACACACTGTATACTGCCTGGAGGAACACCGCTGCTGTCTTGATGTACACACTGTACACTGCCTGAAGGAACACCGCTGCTGTCTTGATGTACACACTGTACACTGCCTGGAGGAACACAACTGCTGTCTTGATGTACACACTGTATACTGCCTGGAGGAACACCACTGGTGTCTTGATGTACACACTGTATACTGCCTGGAGGAACACCACTGCTGTCTTGATGTACACACTGTATACTGCCTGGAGGAACACCACTGCTGTCTTGATATACACACTGTATACTGCCTGGAGGAACACCACTGCTGTCTTGATATACACACTGTATACTGCCTGAGGAACACCCTGCTGTCTTGATTACACTGTATACTGCCTGGAGGAACACCACTGCTGTCTTGATATACACACTGTATACTGCCTGGAGGATCACCACTGCTGTCTTGATATACACACTGTATACTGCCTGGAGGAACACCACTGCTGTCTTGATGTACACACTGTATACTGCCTGGAGGAACACCGCTGCTGTCTTGATGTACACACTGTACACTGCCTGGAGGAACACCACTGCTGTCTTGAGCTTGGGTCTCCCCTCACTTGTTGCTGTGCAGAATTATAATTTTTAAATTTTACTTATTCGATATTCAGTTCATTCAAGGTTGCTCTTGCATATTTAACAGAAACACAGTCAAATAGGATTGTTACTGAATATTAATGAACATTGGAGCGCATTGTTGACACAGAAATGTCCAAGATTCCGTGATAAGATGTTTGTATCTGTGAGCAAGGAAGCTGCGAGAGCCCATGTAATTAAGAGTTGTCCCGCTAAATGTAGCAAAGCGTCAGTGAAAATTAACCCCCGGGGGAAATTTCTGGCTGGTATGTTCCTAAGGAAAAAATCCTCTCAGGGTTGACGTCCCTTTCCAATTTCCTATCACTTAGCTGTTGAAAAACAGTTGGGTGGGACGCGAGAATTGCATTGAGGGAGTCAGTCAGTGCTTTCCTGTGGCTGACTTACATCTGTTATCGTTTGTTGGAATTATTGCTTTATGAGGTGAATTATGAAATGAATATAAGGTAAGTTAAACATATACCTATCTGCCTATAATATTACACAGCAATTATGAAACGTAATGATTAATCTTGTTAAACGATTATTGAAGCAATCTATTGTGTAGTTTCCCCTATACGAGGCTGACGCTGCCGTGGGCTGGCATAAGTCCCACTGTGTCAGTTTTAATAAAGAAATAGTAACAGTCATTTTTGCTAAATAATTAAAGAATCCTTGTACTGATTGGCTTCAAAATAATATTGACGATGCTGTCTATAATATGGATGATAACCCATAAATTTAGTCTGAATAGTTGAAAATTTGAAATTTTACTAAAATATTTAAAAAACGAGAATGCCTCTTCTAATTTTCCCATTGATGGAGCTTATTAATACACAGGTTATCCCTCAGTCTGAGTTGTGTCAGTTATTAATACACAGGTTATCCCTCAGTCTGAGTTGTGTCAGTTATTAATACACAGGTTATCCCTCAGTCTGAGTTGTGTCAGTTAGTAATACACAGGTTATCCCTCAGTCTGAGTTGTGTCAGTTAGTAATACACAGGTTATCCCTCAGTCTGAGTTGTGTCAGTTATCAATACACAGGTTATCCCTCAGTCTGAGTTGTGTCAGTTATTAATACACAGGTTATCCCTCAGTCTGAGTTATGTCAGTTATTAATACACAGGTTATCCCTCACTATGAGTTGTGTCAGTTATTAATACACAGGTTATCCCTCACTCTGAGTTGAGTCAGTTATTAATACACAGGTTATCAATCACTCTGAGTTGAGTCAGTTATTAATACACAGGTTATCCCTCACTCTGAGTTGAGTCAGTTATTAATACACAGGTTATCCCTCACTCTGAGTTGTGTCAGTTATTAATACACAGGTTATCCCTCACTCTGAGTTGAGTCAGTTATCCCTCACTCAGAGTTGTGTCAGTTTATATCTGCCAATCTTAAGTAAATAGTTTTCCAGGTAATGACTAGTGAATGCCTCTTTGGATCAGCTTCAAACCCTAAATGATGGCACATCTTAACGAAGTATTTTTTGGTATTACGTTTGGGCTGTGTGGCTGCCAATTTTGCTATTTTTGCTAGATTTATCAAATCAAAAGTGTTTTCCTATTTATTGTGGATAATTTTAAATAGAATGTAAATCAGAAAATTAAACTGGAAAGAAAATGGGCGGGGTGAGCCTGTCGAATACACTTTTTTTAGGGAACTTATGCGGCTAGATTGGATCGGGTTTATGTTTCGCGTGCGGTAGAGGTAGAGAAAGTGGAATGTTTGGATGTAGGTTTTTCAGATCACAAGGGCGTGTTGATGAAAGCGGGATGGGAGGGGGCCGTGAGGGTTCACTCGAGTTATTGGAAACTTAACGTGGCAATGCTTAATAGGGTAGAGGGGATGGTGGATTTTGAGGGATGGTGGGAGGGCCTGTGGAGGGGGGGGTGTAGTACACGCGGCGAGGTGGTGGAATGAGTATGGGAAGAAGGGGATCAAGGAGTACTTTGAGAAGGTGGGGAGGGAGGATGCAAGATATAGGTATGGTTACCAGAGGTATTTAGAGGGTTTATTGAGGGATAGATATGGTGGGGAAGGCAGGGGAAGGCACGAAGAGAGTGTGGAGGGGGTAAGAAGGGCTCTGAGAGACATTCAGTATGAGAGGTTTCACGCTTTACGGGTACGAAGTGGGATGGAGGAGGTTTTAAGGGGGGATAAGTCGTCAGCGGTGGTGTTGAGGCAGTTTCAGAAGCGTAAACAGGGTATGTTGCTGACGTCTGTAGAGGTGGAAGAGGAGATGGGGGGGTATGAGGTGGGAAGAGTGTTGAAAACGACAGAGGGGATGACTGGTTATGCGGAGTGTTGGTTTGGAAGGAAGTTTGCGGAAGAGGATAGGGATGAGCGGGCTTGTGTCCAATTATTAGGGGGAATTAATAGAAGGTTGAATGAGGATGATAGGAAGGCAATAGAGGGGGACATAACGGAAGACGAAGTTTGGGAGGCAGTTAAAGGGTTAAGGGCTGGAAAATCGCCAGGCATAGATGGATTACCGGGGGAAGTATATATGCAATACTGGCAGGTGCTGAGAGGGGTGCTAGTCAGGGTCTTCAATGACATGAAGGAGACAGGAGTCATGGAGGAGTCAGTAAGGACAGGAGTTGTAGTGTTAGTGCCTAAATGTAAAACACCAAAGGGGTTCAAGGACTATAGGACTATTGATCTTATGTGTACTGACTATAAGATATTTGCAAAGATTTTAGCTAATAGAATCAAGAGAGGTTTAGGGAATATGTTGCACGAGGGACAATTTGGGATACCAGGGAGAAGTTTTAGGAACGGTCACAGTAGAATAAAAGAGTTTATTGAAGTAAATCAGGGGGGAGGGGTGTTAGGGCTGGATTGGCAGATGGCTTACGACAGGGTGAATAGGGGGGTGCTGTTGGATATCTTAGGAAGGCTAGGTTTTGGAGAAGAAATTGTAGGATGGGTCAGAACTTTATATGCAGAGGCGTTGATGAGGATACAAATAAATGGGATGGTTGGGTGGGCGGTGAACATGGGAAGGGGACTGAGACAGGGATGTCCTCTGTCACAGATCCTCTTCGCTTGTTTCCAAGATCCTTTTTATAGGTTAGTCGATGAGGGTTTAAGGGTAGAAGGGGAAATAGGGGGGATAGTGCAGGGATAGTAGGTTATGTAGACGACACAACGTTGTTAATAACGACAGAGGAGAGTTTGAGATGGGTTAGAGGATGGGTGGAGCTTTTTGGACAGGCAACAGGAATGAGGGTCAATGGAAGTAAATCACACCTATTAGAGGTAGGTAGTTGGAGTGGGGGAACGTTGGGTTTAAGGGAGGGATGGCAATGTGTAGAAGCTTTAAAAATCTGTGGGATAGTGTTTTGTAGTGATGGCAGGGTAGCAAGAGATAAGAATTCGGGGGAAGTGGTGGATGTGGCTTTGAGGCGAATGAGGGGATGGGGAATTGGGGAAGTAACGCTGTTGCAAAGGGTGGTGGTCATTAATGTTTTAATTTATAGTAAATTGTGGTTTAGAGCGGCGGTTTATCCATTATTAGATGCTGATGTGAGAAGGCTACAAAAGGGAGTGCTTAGGTTTATTTGGGGAATTGATAGACATTGGTTGAGCAGGGAGGTGGTGGAGACAAGTGTTAAAAATGGAGGGATGGGTTTGATTCCGTTGAGGAGTAGGTTGAAAAGCGTGTTTGTAAAGCAGGAATTTATGATGAAGGGGGAGCTGAGGGGAAGAAGGGTGGGTTCAGTAATGGGTGAGGTTAGGAAGTGGTGGGGGGGTAGGGAGATAAGGGAGTGTGAGGCGGTGTTACGGGTACTTCTGGTGTTGAGGGACCCGGGGAGTGTTAGAGTAAGCAGATTGGATAGGGCATGTGTGAGGGAGAAGATAGTACAGGGAGTGGAGGTGTATCCGTTGTATAATTGGAAGAGTATTTGGAGTTGGTTAAAAAAGGTGAAGGTGAGGCCTAGGGTGAGAGAAACAGGTTACAGATTCTTAAATGGGATACTGGCGGCGAAAGCTCAGTTGTTCGAGATGGGAGTCACAGGGGATGGGTCTTGCGATAGGTGTGGTGAATGGGAAACGGCGTTTCACGTGGTATATTTTTGTGAGGGAGGAGCGCGTGAGGATTTAGATTGGGGGTGTTGGGATTGATTGGGGGGAAGGTTTTCAGTGTTAAAGGCGCTTTGTTTGACTTTGGGGTGTGTGGGAGGAAGTGCATAGGGCTTTGGTTTATATAATGTTAGAGTTCGTGTTTTTGTCATGGGGTATGAGGGGTTCAGATAGTGAGGTTTTAATTCATGCTATGGCTGCAGGGATTTATAGAACAAAATGTAGGAATAGGGAGGTTTATGGCAGAGCTTGGGTTTCTAAATTTCCGGAAGCATATAGGGTTTTCACATTGCAACAGTTGTTAGGAGTGGTGAGGGGAGGTGTTTAGGGCTGGTTTCGAGTTTAAGGTGTTTAGGTGTGGTTGTGGGGGGGGGTTGTATTAAGGGTGGGGGGGGTGTTGCAGTTTGCACGTGTGGGGAGGTGGGGGTGAGGGTTTAGGTTCAGGTTGTTTGAGGTGTGAGTGAGGTTGGTTGGGAGGGGTAGGGTAAGGGGTTTCGTGTATCAGGTGGGGTTGGTTTTGGTTTCGGTTGTTACGTGCTGTCCTCTCATTGGAGTGTTTAAGTCTGTCTGTTTCAAGAAGAAAAAATAAAAAACATAAGGAAATTATGATAAAAGTGGGGTTGGTTCTTATGTAAGTTTTGGTGTTCTGCTCAGGAGGTGGTGAAATTATTGAGTGGGGCTTCGACCCTTAAAAAAAAAAAAAAAAAAAAAAAAGGTGACATTACAACGTTGGTGTGTAATGTTCTTTGTGGCTTTAGGGTAAATTATTATTAGATTATTAGCTTGTGTTTATACCAGAATCACAAGCAGGTTGTAGTGTTTATCATGATAATGATTTATAGTTCTATTCTATTCTATTCTATATGATCTGCCGGTATGGATCCCGGCCCGGGTCTCTTCCAATTTGGCGACCCGGCATCGGTTCCCCTGTAGGGAAGTGTCATGTATCGACATTAAAGGTACATGTGTGGTATTCCTTTGGTGGGAAGAGGGGTCCTCTCCGAATCTATGGACAAACGAAGTCCCAAAAGGTAGTTGCTCCAATGGTAGTTGGTGCAGGGTGCAACGGAGGCCCTCAGCAGGCCTTCACAGTGACGTCAGCGGGGGGGGCGGGTGACATGCAATGACTGGGAGTAAGGTCTCCAAATCTTTAACAGCCAAGTACACCAGATGTGCCGCCTCATCTTCCCGGGCTCGCCCCACCGGGGTCATCGGGAAGTGTCTGCGGCGAAGGGGCAATGTAGCTTGGCAGTCTAACAGGTAGTGCACCAGGGGAGTGGAAACCATCCGGTCACAGTGGGCACAGAGCTCCTCTCTTGCTTGTTCAATGATCTGTGCAGTGGTGGGATACCTAAGCGCAGGCGGTGGATAGCCACCCGCAGTTCCCTGGGCTGCTTCCGAATGGTTGGAGGGTGCCCTATGAGTCGCCCTGTCATACCAGCGGCGGCTCCGGGAATCCCCAGGGTCAGGAAGTGGGCGCCTGGCCGCACTGGTAGCCCATAGCATAATCTGGCTGAGGCTGATGGCGATTGCACCACGTGGCTGTGCCTCGAGCGTTGCGGCCTTAGCAGCCTCATCTGCTGCATCATTGCCTGGGATACCCACATGGCTTGGGATCCAGTTGATGGTGGCTCTGCGACCCTGGGCCATGAGCGTCTGCAGGTCGCCCCGAATGGACGTGAGTAAGTGTATGTTGTCCCTTGGCTCTTTGTGCATAATTGCCTGGATTGCTGACTTGGAATCAACATGGATGAAGGGAGGACGCTGATGGTCTGCAATCGCATGCTGCACAGCTCGTTGAATGGCGTAGAGTTCAGCCTGGAGTATGGTGCAATGGTCTGGGAGGCGCCATCCTGCCGTCAGATTGCTGTGGAACATCCCAGCAGCTGTTCGGCCTGCCTCTGGCTCTCTTGAGCCATCAGTGTAATATGGCACACACCCAGGGGTTTCCACACCCGTAATGCTAGCTGAAGCAAGTTATTTATAGTTAAACGTTTTGTGGCTTTATAAAGTTTGTTAAAGTCTGTTATTATGTTTTGGAAAAAAAACTTTATAGACAAGTTATAAATGTGTGTTAGGGTTTTGGCGGTGGTGACCATTTGGAGTTAATGTAGGTTTGTGTAGCGGGTTGGCAAGTGCCCGGTTTTTATTTTAAGTTTTGTATTATGTTACAGGATAGGGTTTCATTGTACAGAGTTATATATAATAAAAAAAAAAAAAAAAATTGTTTAGTAGAGGTTTCATCACGAGGAGTGATGGGAATGGAATTTGTCTGTGTCTTTTGTACTATTGCTTACCATGTATAGGTCATTTTACTTGTAAAACTGTATTTGTTAAAAATATAAAAAAAAAAAAAAAAAGTTATTAATACACAGGTTATCCCTCACTCTGAGTTGAGTCAGTTATTAATACACAGGTTATCCTTCACTCTGAGTTGAGTCAGTTATTAATACACAGGTTATCCCTCACTCTGAGTTGTGTCAGTTATTAATACACAGGTTATCCCTCACTCTGAGTTGAGTCAGTTATTAATACACAGGTTATCCCTCACTCTGAGTTGTGTCAGTTATTAATACACAGGTTATCCCTCACTCTGAGTTGTGTCAGTATTAATACACAGGTATCCCTCACCTGAGTTGTGTCATTTTAATACCAGTATCCCTCACTCTGAGTTGAGTCAGTTATCCTCACTCAGAGTTGTGTCAGTTTATATCTGCCAATCTTAAGTAAATAGTTTTCCAGGTAATGACTAGTGAATGCCTCTTTGGATCAGCTTCAAACCCTAAATGATGGCACATCTTAACGAAGTATTTTTTGGTATTACGTTTGGGCTGTGTGGCTGCCAATTTTGCTATTTTTGCTAGATTTATCAAATCAAAAGTGTTTTCCTATTTATTGTGGATAATTTTAAATAGAATGTAAATCAGAAAATTAAACTGGAATGAAAATGCGGTTTAAAGGCATTTTTAAGTTTACAATGGAAGACTTTTCTAATTTTTACGAACATTCTCACCCACTTTTTCGTTTTCTTTCACTCAAATTCCCGATTATTCAAGAACAACTTACTCAGTCGTAATCAATTTTTTCAAGGTTCGTGTAATGTAACAAGGGAAAAATTCGTGGGACTATTTGTGTGTGTGTGGCGTATCCTTTATGTGTGGCGCCTCAAGTATGTGTGGCGCCTCACGTATGTGTGGCGCCTCATGTATGTGTGGCGCCTCATGTATGTGTGGCCCCTCATGTATGTGTGGCGCCTCATGTATGTGTGGCGCCTCCTGTATGTGTGGCGCCTCATGTATGTGTGGCGCCTCATGTATGTGTGGCGCCTCATGTATGTGTGGTGCCTCCTGTATGTGTGGCGCCTCATGTATGTGTGGCGCCTCATGTATGTGTGGCGCCTCATGTATGTGTGGCGCCTCATGTATGTGTGGCGCCTCATGTATGTGTGGCGCCTCATGTATGTGTGGCGCCTCATGTATGTGTGGCGCCTCATGTATGTGTGGCGCCTCATGTATGTGGGGTCTCATGTATGTGTGGCGCCTTATGTATGTGTGACTCCTCATGTATGTGTGGCGCCTCATGTATGTGTGGCGCCTCATGTATGTGTGGCGCCTCATGTATGTGTGGCACCTCATGTATGTGTGACTCCTCATGTATGTGTGGCGCCTCATGTATGTGTGGCGCCTCATGTATGTGTTGCGCCTCATGTATGTGTGACTCCTCATGTATGTGTGGCGTCTCATGTATGTGTGGCGTCTCATGTATGTGTGGCGCTTCATGTATGTGTGGCGAATCATGTATGTGTGGCGCCTCATGTATGTGTGGCGCCTCATGTATGTGTGACTCCTCATGTATGTGTGGCGTCTCATGTATGTGTGGCGTCTCATATATGTGTGGCGCTTCATGTATGTGTGGCGCCTCATGTATGTGTGGCGCCTCATGTATGTATTTCGCCTCATGTATGTATGGCGCCTCTTGTATGTGTGGCTCTTCATGTATGTATGGCGCCTCATGTATGTGTGGCGCCTCATGTATGTGTGGCGTCTCATGTATGTGTGGCGCCTCATGTATGTGTGGCGCCTCATGTATGTGTGGCGCCTCATGTATGTGTGGCGCCTCATGTATGTGTGACTCCTCATGTATGTGTGGCGTCTCATGTATGTGTAGCGTCTCATGTATGTGTGGCGCTTCATGTATGTGTGGCGTCTCATGTATGTGTGGCGCCTCATGTATGTGTGGCGCCTCATGTATGTGTGACTCCTCATGTATGTGTGGCGTCTCATGTATGTGTGGCGTCTCATGTATGTGTGGCGCTTCATGTATGTGTGGCGCCTCATGTATGTGTGGCGCCTCATGTATGTGTGGCGCCTCATGTATGTGTGGCGTCTCATGTATGTATTTCGCCTCATGTATGTATGGCGCCTCATGTATGTGTGGCGCTTCATGTATGTATGGCGCCTCATGTATGTGTGGCGCCTCATGTATGTGTAACGTCTCATGTATGTGTGGCGCCTCATGAATGTGTGGCGCCTCATGTATGTGTGGCGTCTCATTTATGTGTGGCGCCTCATGTATGTGTGACTCCTCATGTATGTGTGGCGTCTCATGTATGTGTGGCGTCTCATGTATGTGTGGCGCCTCATGTATGTGTGACTCCTCATGTATGTGTGGCGTCTCATGTATTTGTGGCGTCTCATGTATGTGTGGCGCTTCATGTATGTGTGGCGCCTCATAAATGTGTTGCGTCTCATGTATGTGTGGCGCCTCATGTATGGGTTGCGCCTCATGTATGTGTTGACGTCTCATGTATGTGTTGCGTCTCATGTATGTGTTGCGCCTCATGTATGTGTGGCGCCTCATGTATGTGTGGCGCCTATTGTATGTGTGGCGCCTCATGTATGTGTGGCGCCTCATGTATGTGTTGCGCCTCATGTATGTGTTGCGTCTCATGTATGTGTTGCGTCTCATATATGTGTTGCGCCTCATGTATGTGTGCGCCTCATGTATGTGTTGCGTCTCATGTATGTGTTGCGTCTCATGTATGTGTTGCGCCTCATGTATGTGTTGCGCCTCATGTATGTGTTGCGCCTCATGTATGTGTGGCGTCTCATGTATGTGTTGCGTCTCAGTAGTGTGCGCCTCATGATGTGTTGCGCCTCATGTATGTGTGGCGCCTCATGTATGTGTGGCGCCTCATGTATGTGTTGCGTCTCATGTATGTGTTGCGTCTCATGTATGTGTTGCGCCTCATGTATGTGTGCGCCTCATGTAGTGTTGCTATGTGTGTGTCTCATGTAGTGTGGCGCTCATGTATGTGTGCGCCTCATGTATGTGTTGCGTCTCATGTATGTGTTGCGTCTCATGTATGTGTGGCGCCTCATGTATGGTGCGCCCATGTATGTGTTGCGTCTCATGTATGTGTGCGTTCATGTATGTGTGCGTCTCATGTATGTGTGCGCTCATGTATTGGCGCTCAAAGTGTTGCGTCTCATGTTGTGTGCGCTCTCATGTAGTGTGGCGCCTCATCGTATGTGTGTGCGTCTCATGTATGTGGCGTCTCATTAGTGGCGCTCTCATGTATGTGTGCGTCATGTATGTTGCGCCTCATGTATTGCGTCTCATGTGGCGCCTCATGTATGTGTGCGTCATGTATTGCCTCATGTATATGGCGCCTATATGTTGCGTCTCATGTATGTATGGCGTCTCATGTATGTATGGCGCCTCATGCACAATACTAGTATGAAGACAGGTTCCTCAGATCACCTTCATAATTTCAACAGAAGTTTATAATAATTAGAAGAAAATTGTTACATTAAATAGAGTATGCGGATGTCATTTTGCAACTTTTAATCTAGAAATGGTATATTATTATTATTTCAACTAATTGCAATATTTTTCTTCTATGCTAGTGAGGGGCTCTTGATCCAAGTAACTGGACTTATAGTCCCATTTCTTCGATAGAATTTGAAAGTAACCCATTAATACCACTGACTTGGTACACCCATACAGGTTTATAAATTCCACTGATTAAAATATAAAAATATTCAATGGCTGATGCATTGCATGAAATACATGGAACGTTGCAAGGGTTGAAGCTGTGTAGCCATTATTTTGGATTCTGTGCAATAACTGGTAAATGTTTCTTGCAGTCAGCTTTAAGTATTTAGTGTTGATGTTCTCCACAAGATAAACAATCAAAGTTTGTGTGAAATAAAAAATAAGTCTGACTTTATTTGGTTATCGTAGGATAAATCAACTAATTTGTTCTTTTATATGACTCTAATATAAATGTGACTCTAACATTAATGTGACTCTGACTCTAACATTAATGTGACTCTAACATTAATGTGACTCTAACATTAATGTGACTCTAACATTAATGTGACTCTAACATTAATGTGACTCTAACATTAATGTGACTCTAACATTAGATTCTAACATTAATGTGACTCTAACATTAATGTGCCTCTAACATTAATGTGACTCTAACATTAATGTGCCTCTAACATTAATGTGACTCTAACATTAATGTGACTCTAACATTAATGTGACTCTAACATTAATGTGACTCTAACATTAATGTGACTCTAACATTAATGTGACTCTAACATTAATGTGACTCTAACATTAATGTGACTCTAACATTAATGTGACTCTAACATTAATGTGACTCTAACATTAATGTGACTCTAACATTAATGTGACTCTAACATTAATGTGACTAACATTAATGTGACTAACATTAATGTGACTAACATTAATGTGTCTCTAACATTATTGTGCCTCTAACATTTATGTGCCATAAAACTAGATTTAAGTTCTGTAATTAAACTAATTTAGCATTTTTTAATGCAGTTAGGATATTAGTTTCCATATGATGACTTGTGAATGTCTCTTCTTATTCCTTTCAAATCTTCAAAGTTAATATTTAACTACATCATCATCTTATGCCGCACTCTGCACTATTCCAGTTTCGTGTACTGAGGAACTAGGAATTGGAGTTATGGAATACAAGGATAATTTTAATGGGTCGCATAGCGACCAAAATAATTCTAGTAATTTACAAATTTTAAAGAGAAGTATATTGCCAGCTGTAGTGAAATTACTACAAACTGTTTACAAATTCTGTATTTTGATTAAGGAAATATAAGCCTTATGAACATTTGTTTTATATTTTTTGCTGCAAAATGTAAAAACCAGAGGTCACTTTAGAGTACAAAATCAGGATTCTTCTTACAATACAAAACAAGTGATAGTATCATATTACTAAACCTGAGTACCTGTTAGAGTACAAAACAAAAGATTCCGATAGAAATGGTATAGCGATACCGACAGGAAAAAGACATACGGGTACAGTTCAGTTTATTTATTAAAAGGATACGTATTGCAGCGAGTGACGTCATGTGTCCTGATGAAGTCACTCGTTAAGAAACGTTTCGTTTAATAAATTCCTTGAACTTTACTTAAGTGTCCTTATCCACAGGTGTCCTTATCCACAGGTGTCCTTATCCACAGGTGTCCGCTAGAGTAAAAAAAAAACGTTCAAATGTTTAAAGCTGAAAATAATAATAATAATAATAATAATAATAACAATAATAATAAATAATAATAATAATAACAACAACAATAATAATAATAATAATAATAATAATAATAATAATAATAATAATAATAATAATAATAATAATAATAATAATAATAATAATAATAATAATAATAATAATAATAATAATAATAATAATAATAATACGAGTTCTAATTGTTTGGTTGCTAAGTTAGGATTTGCAATTGTTTGTTTTGTAAGTTATGAGTTACAATTGTTTGGTTAATAAGTCAGGATCAGTAAATGTGTGACAAGAAAGGTACGAATGATAACTAGTTGGATCTAATAAGTTTTACTGTAATTGTTTGGTTGTTAAGTTAGGAGTTGAAATTATTTGATTATAAAATTATGAGTTGAACAAAATTGTTTGGCTGTTTAGTTGGGAGGTTTAGATCTAATGTAAAAGTTTCAGTGAATATATTGCTGAATTAAGTTATAATTTTATTGCTGATACAATAAGAATTATAATTAAATGACTGCTAATTAAGGAGATGTAGACATAGTGTATATTTAAGACATGAATAATAGAAAATGAATCGATTGAGAAGGTGGAATATTATTCCACTGATTACACGTGTAATTAAAAAAATTATCTGAGAAAAGTTGGAAAGTTCTTAATTACTACAATTAAATTGTACGAATCTGCGATCAGTTCACTGGGATAAAGATCTCAAAGTTTTCCTGAGATCTTGAATATTTTCTAAGGAAAATAAGCTGAGATCAGTGACCTTCTCCAAAGTGTGAGCTAAATCTGCCAGGTGGCAAAATGCAAGATGCCCGTAGATACTAAAACTTCATGGGGTTATTGGAGGTTTGAAGCCTAACGACTGTACAAGGATCATTCAAATTAATCTCTGAAGTAGGGATTAATGTAAACTCTCACTATATATATACACTGAGAGACATACACTTTTCAAATAAAACTGCACAGTCCTAATTCTAACTTTTCATTTAGTGGTGATTTTTACTTCCGGTGACAGGTTTTACGTGTCGCTGAATTTATTTACTGACTAAAAGGGTCTATAATAGATTTGTTCTCTCCTGAGAATACAATGCGAAAATTCGCACAAACGGCTGTTTTTAAATTTTATAATTCAAAATATCAACGAGTTTCAATTTTACATATTCTTTTTTTTTCTTTTCAGATGTTTGATGACCTACATACAATTTTTTTTTTATTATTAGTATAAAAAGGTCAGGTATGTTATAATCAATACATTCACTAGACATCACTGACAGCTAACTTGAAAACATCGCCTTAATTGTTTTCTTCCAACAGTTTTTCGATTTCATTTCTCTCAAAATTCGAGAAAAAAACATCAATTTTTCAAATTTTCAATTCATGTTCACGATAACGGAGGCTAAATTGTAGGAATAATTGGAATGTCCACGTGACCTATGACCAAAGTTGTTAAATTAATAGCCAGCATCTTGGAATGGCTCAAACAGCTTCCAAAGCTCTCAGTGGCGGAGCTTCAAGAGCTCAGAAAGTCTACCAAGAACGTCGACGACAGGTAAGAGTGAAACTTAAATGTGTAGGTCCAGATCTGACCAATTTATGTGTATAATAGCGAGATTTTTAAGTTTAACGACGGAGACTCACGTTCGCAACATTCTCAGAAATATTTTAGTTTATTTTTTCCTAAATATGTACTCGTTTATTGCTTAAGAACGCCGTATTCGTTCGGCTTCAAATTTTCAACGCTGATGTACTGTATCTAGAGCAAGATTCTTGGGACTATTTGTCATATTCTTGCCCTACATACAATGATACAAAGGCCATTCCAAATTTTCTTTCCGTGTGACAACTCTAGAAAGGTTCATCTCATCGACATCAAAATTTTACTGTGTATCCTACTAAAACCGTTGGTATATTTAATGGAGTGTATACCTGCTATACCACAACTTTTCTTCTGGAAATGGTAAAGTATTACTTTTCATTATTGCGTTATTTTCCCTTGATACTGGTGAGGGGACCTTGACACTGGTGAGGGGACCTTGACACTGGTGAGGGGACCTTGACACTGGTGAGGGGATCTTGACACCGGTGAGGGGACCTTGACACTGGTGAGGGGACCTTGACACTGGTGAGGGGACCTTGACACTGGTGAGGGGACCTTGACACTGGTGAGGGGATCTTGACACTGGTGAGGGGACCTTGACACTGGTGAGGGACCTTGACACTGGTGAGGGGACCTTGACACTGGTGAGGGGACCTTGAAACTGGTGAGGGGATCTTGACACTGGTGAGGGGATCTTGACACTGGTGAGGGGATCTTGACACTGGTGAGGGGATCTTGACACTGGTGAGGGGATCTTGACACTGGTGAGGGGATCTTGACCCAAACTTAACTCGTCTTCTTTTTCTTGAATCCAATTTGAATGCCTACTATTCCAGAGACGCGTTTACCATTGTTCTTGACTTAAATGTAGCAATTGTAAAAGGCATCATCAATCTTCAATGGCTTATGCAACATTTGAAATGTAACGGCTGTAACGTTTTGTTGGTTTACGCTGCGTAGGTATAAATTTTGATGTATTCTGTGCAACAAATGGAAAATGTATTTTCTGGTCAACTTTAAACTTTTAGTAATGATGTGTTTTTTCTCAGAGGAAGGAATCTCTTAAGGTTAGGTTGTTTAAGCACAGTACAATGTTCTAAATTTATTAATAAAATTAGTTTGAGAAATAATTTACCCTAATTTAATTGAAAATAATGAACATTTGTATGGCTATAACATCTGTGTGCCTTTTGGCCATAAATAAAATTTGTATGTTTTAGACTAAGCTTACATAAAACTTGCTTACTGTACTTTCTTAAAAAGTCTTAGAAAAACGCTTGGATTGATTTTTAGCTTGAGTAGGTTTTAATTTGCTTTTTTATTGAAGAAAATATAAAAAAGTTGAAGTTGTACTTTTCGAGCGATAATTTCTGAGTGTTTCATTAGACTTCCTTCAGCCCTTCAATACCCATAACTTCCTATTTCAACTTGAAGATTGATGTGCTTGTGTATTTTAGGATATTGATCTCTCAATGGATTGAATTAAATTTGGGCTGCATCTGTCATAATTCACCTTTTTCATTGAAGAAATTTGGATGTCACTTTCTATATGACGACTTGTGAATGCCTCTTTTGATTCATATCAAATATTATATTTAGATCAAATATTGAAATGCATTATCAGTCTATGCTATACTCTGCACTTTTCCAATGGCATACACTGAGGTACAGGGGACTGGGATTATGGAATGCGGGAATCCATTGCTCAGACCGAAATGCTTCTAGTTAAGGATACGTTTTGCAAAGCAGGGGATTCTTCAATGAGTTTATATAGTGGCGGAGATGAGGTAATAGTCAGTGCAAGGTACGTTGAGAGGAGGGAAATGGACGTAGCTAAGTGATGGCTGTATTCTGCTCTACTAATATTTTAGAATTAATAATTCTCCCTGTATTCTGAGTTAAAGTGATGCCTGTAGGAATGAGTAATGACTCTCAGCACCGTATGTTGCTACAATCGGACTTCCTGAGAAGTCAATTAGAAGTCCACAGGAGTTTCAATGAATAATACAATGATTGTTCAAGTCATTAATCTGGGAAGCGTAGCGGTGCTCATGGTTTCTTTGTGTGGTACTTCTTGATATTTCCCAACATAAATTTTGTCAGACGACCCACATGGAATGGTGTAAACCCAGCACTGGTTTCATGGTGTTATCTTTTTTCATTAGCTACGAGATCCTTAATTGTTTTGGAAGAAATGTGTGCCGTTGTCGTGTCACTCTTAGCAATATCATGTTCTATGTTCACAACGGTTGGTTGTCCCTTTTTGGATTGTAAAAAGAATTTCTAGCTATTTTAAAAGATTTATCAATTATGTTTCTTGGGTATTTTAAATCATTAGCTATTTTTTCATAGTGGTTGTCTTGCATATTTTGATATCACCTGTTTACTGTGATATTTTTGCATATATATATATGTATATTCTTTTTTTTTTTTTTTTTTTTTTAACAAGTCGGCCGTCTCCCACCGAGGCAGGGTGACCCAAAAAAACGAAAATCCCCAAAAAGAAAATACTTTCATCATCATTTAACACTTTCACCACACTCATACATAATCACTGTCTTTGCAGAGGCGCTCAGATACGACAGCTGCGAATAGTCCCTCCCAGCTGTCACTATCCTTTAAAGTGCAGGCATTGTACTTCCCATTTCCAGGACTCAAGTCCAACTAAATCAATTAACTGGTTTCCCTGAATCCCTTCACAAAATGTTACCCTGCTCACACTCCAACAGCTTGTCAGGCCCCAAAAACCATTCGTTCCATTCACTCCTATACACACCGAATTTTCTGCATAATATTTACACCACACATTGCCCTTAGACAGGACATCTCCACTGCCTCCAGCCTCCTCCTCGCTGCAGCATTTGCAAACCATGCTTCACACCTATATAAGAGTGTTGGTACCACTATACTTTCGTACATTCCCTTCTTTGCCTCCATGGATAACGTATTTTGTCTCCACAGATACCTCAACGCACCACACACCTTTTTTCCTTCATCAGTTCTATTGTTAACCTCATCCTTCATAAACCCATCAGCTGACAAGTCAACTCCCAAATATCTGAAAACATTCACTTCTTCCATAATCCCTCTCTCCAATGTGATATCCAATTTTTCTTTATTTAAATCGGTTGATACCCTCATCACCTTACTCTTATCTATGTTCACTTTCAACTTTCTACCTTTACACACTCTCCCAAACTCGTCCACTAACCTTTGCAACTTTTCTTTACAATCTCCCATAAGCACAGTATCATCAGCAAAAATTAAATGTGTCAACTCCCATTTTGCATTTAATTTCCCATAATTTAATCCCACCCCTCTCCCCAACACCCTAGCATTTACTTCTTTTACAACCCCATCTATAAGTATATTAAACAACCATGGTGACATTACACATCCCTGTCTAAGACCTACGTTTACCGGGAAGTAATCTCCCTCTCTCCTACACACCCTAACCTGAGCCTCACTATCCTCATAAAAACTCTTTACAGCCTTCAATAACTTACTACCTATTCCATACACTTACAGTATCTGCCACATTGCTCCCCTATCCACTCTATCATATGCCTTTTCTAAATCCATAAATGCAATGAAAACTTCCCTACCTTTATCTAAATACTGTTCACATATATGCTTCATTGTAAACACTTGATCTCCACATCCCTTACCCACTCTAAAGCCTCCTTGCTCATCTGCAATCCTACACTCTGTCTTACCTCTAATTCTTTCAATAATAACCCTACCGTACACTTTACCTTGTATACTCAGTAAACTTATTCCCCTATAATTTTTACAATCTCTTTTGTCACCCTTCCCTTTATATAAAGGTACTATACATGCTCTCTGCCAATCCCTAGGTACCTTCCCCTCTTTCATACATTTATTAAACAAAAATACCCACCACTCCAACACTATATCCCCCCTGCTTTTAACATTTCTGTCATGATCCCGTCAGTTCCAGCTGCTTTACCCCCTTTCATTCTACGTAATGCCTCACGCACCTCCCCCACACTCACATCCTGCTCTTCTTCACACCTAAACAATGTTGTACTTCCCTGACCAGTGCGTGAAATTACCGCCTCTCTTTTTTTATCGACATTTAAAAGTTCCTTAAAATATTCCTACCATCTACCCAATACCTCCAGCTCCCCATCTAGTAACTCCCCTATTCTGTTTTTAACTGATAATATATATATTATATATATATATATATATATATATATATATATATATATATATATATATATATATATATATATATATATATATTATACCAAGAACTCATCTAAAATTAAGTCCTCTCTAAATTTTTCTCTTATACGTTTAAAGACATATTTTTTTCATTTATGTTAATGTAAGAATTTATAATTTTGTACCAAGAGAAACTTTGAAAACCTACCTAACCTTATTACAACAAGCGCAATTTAATTTAGCCTAACCCAACTAAATATATTTTAGATACGTTAACATTAATTTAATAATAAACAAACACAATTAAATACATGTTTTTTGTTATGTTCAGAATGATTTTGGCGAAATTATTGCATACACAAATTTTCACTTGTCTTATATGGCAAGGTGAGCGTTGGTATTTAAGCCAAAATTGCAAGTTTTACCTAATCGGCACTTTATATATATATATATATATATATATATATATATATATATATATATATATATATATATATATATATATATATATATATATATATATATATATATATATAGGATGGATCCACCTCCGGTGTAAATTGTGGGTCCCATAGCCTCGGAGAAGTGGATTAAAAGGCTTCAAAGAAGAATATTTGGATTTCTTCCTGAAGCCATTTGAATATTTCACTTCCCCTACCATCCCATCTTTTCATTCTTTTTTTACCAATAGGTATACTATATTACATAATATGGTACAAAAGATTTAATATATATATATATATATATATATATATATATATATATATGTCGTGCCGATTAGGTAAAACTTGCGATTTTGGCTTAAATAGCAACGCTCACCTTGCCATATAAGACAAGTGAAAATTTGTATATGCAATAATTTCGCCAAAATCATTCTGAACATAACGAAAAAAATATATTTCATTGTGTTTGTTTATTATTAAATTAATGTTAACGTATCTAAAATATATTTAGTTGGGTTAGGCTAAATTAAATTGCGCTTGTTGTAATAAGGTTAGGTAGGTTTTCAAAGTTTCTCTTGGTACAAAATTATAAATTCCTACATTAACAAAAATGAAAAAAATATATCTTTAAACGTATAAGAGAAAATTTTAGAAAGGACTTAATTTTAGACGAGTTCTTGCTAATTGACCAGTTTTACCTAATCGGCACGACATATATATATATATATATATATATATATATATATATATATATATATATATATATAATAGCCGGGTTCTCGGAATGAGCATACCTTCTAATTTCTCTCGTTGAATTTGTATTACGACAATTAGCATACTAAACTTTTAAATCAGATGTTATAAGGTATGAGTGGATCCTTTACTTAATCCATTTAAATCTGCTAAAAGAGTAGCTGAGGATGGAGGGATGACCTAACTCACTCATGCTGTGAATCTGTCAGCCTCGCCCTCCTTTGTCACCACGGTTTCTTACCTCACTCTTCCTTTACCTGTATCCTCCATACCTTCCCTTCCTCCACTAGT
>WNWK01023698.1:0-30733 GCA_009830355.1 Cherax destructor | reverse complement strand
TAAGACTGATGTGCAACTTAAAAAAATTGTTCTTTGCTGTGAAAGGGGAAAATTTTAATTACAAAAGGAAGGAAAAAATTTTTCACTGTACAAGTCACAACACTGCTATTAATATCTTACTAAAAATACAGAATGCACGCACTAGCATTATTTTTTTCTATACACTTTCCTTTTGATGAGATATGATAATCATTGTCAGGCCCCTTTAAAAAGTTAAGTTTTTTTTAATGGTCGGGAGTGTAGGTAGCTTTTTTGGCAGCATGGCTGAGGGGGGAAGTCCCTTTTTTTTTAGTCCGAGTTCAACAAACTGGTAGATTTAAAAACATTTTTGGTTTTTTGTGTCTTCACGTATGTTTTTTAAAAAACCAATTTTAAAAGGACATCGGGGGGGCTTGTATTGATTTGGGGGACGAAACTGAGGACCCCCATTGCCACTGCTTTGATTCCCTTTTTTCAGGACAAGGAAGCTGTCAAAGTCCTGCAAGTGAAAGAGATGTAAGGGGAAAAAACCCCGAAACAAAAGCAAAGGACATAGGGACAAAAAACAACATTGCAGAGCCATTGGGGAGCCTTTGGGGGGGAAAAAGGGAAAAACTTGTGGAGAGCTGGGGGGGGGAAGCATTTTTCCCCCCCCTTTTCGACTCAAAAAATTAAAAGGCCACACAAACAAACCATACCACAGGCGGTATAGTTCTCTAATTAGAACATTCAAATTTTTAAATTTATGTTCCTTTATTTATGCACGAGGGAAATGTTTCTTGGTTAGGTTATTTTTAATATCCCGTTTTTTGTTGCAATTACATAAAAACCCCAATAAAAGGGAAAAAAAACAGAGGGATGGCTAACATGGGGGGAGATTTAAAATATGTCCAAGATTTTGTACGTCCCCCAAGTTCCCCAAAATTAATAGACGGTTTGTGACCTAACACAAGCATCTAGATCTGGCAGGGTGAGCAACAAAACCAAAATTTCTGAGGTATGGATCATTCCCCCCATTTTTAAAAAACTTTGGGTTCCCCCAAGGAAAAACAAAGCTGCTTTAAAAAAGGGAAGGGGGGACAAAGACGGGGGGGTCAAACGGGGGCAATGTGCTAAAAAACATCAGAGCAGCATCAGGGCTGGTGAGGGTTTTTGAACCATTGATTTTAGAGTGATCAAACCAACCCCAAAATAAAAGGGAAAAAGGGTGCATCAGTTACAGAAATTTGGGGTTTAAAAGGCTTTCCCAAATGGGAAATCTTAAAAACCCAAGGGGATTTCCCCCCGAGCCTGGAAGATATCTGAAAAAAAAAAACGGGGTAAAGGGGGAAACAAAACATTAGTTATATGATAAACCATAGTATGAAGAGAATCATGGATAAAGTTAAAGGACCCCCTTTGAAAATGAACGGGGTCCCTTCGGGGCAAAAAAAAGGGGAGAATAAATGGTGGGGCCACCAATCCCCTACCACTGGTGGATTCGATTCTGACACTGCAAGGGGGAGTTAGGGGGCCCTACAGAGTTGTGCTGAAACCCCCTGACTTGCCCAGGGGGCCAAAAGGCCAAAGACTTTTCCCCCGGGGAAAAAGGGGGTCGGGGGGAAAAGGGCGGAAAAAAGGGGGAAAAAACCCCCTGAGGGGGAAAAAGGGCCAAAATTTCCTCCGGCCCATGGATATTCGGACCCAAAGGGGTTAAAAAATTCAAGGCAAAAGGCTGCAGGCCCTTAAAACATTTGTTTAACAGGGGTTCCCAAAAGGAAAATTCCCCTTAAAATGGGGGTTCTTCAAAAAGGAAATTTTAACCCCCGGGACCTCCTCAGTCTTCCTAAACTATGGGTTTGGGGGAACCCTTTTTGGAGGTAATAAAAAAACCCAGAGCTGGTTTATAGGCAATCCCTTACAACAGATGATCCCCCGGAACAGGGCCCTTTTAAAAAGGAGGATCCTGCAATAACAGGGGGCCCCTTAAGCCCCTGGAAGAAGTATACAGAGGCCTCCAGGGGGGACCACCGGGGCCATGCCACTGGGTTTAACACCCAGGTTAGAAAAGGTCTTCCAAATGCACAATTTTGGGGGTTTTCCCTAAAAACCCCCTTTTTAAAATTTTTTAAAACCTCCACCCCCAAGCACTTTGGAAATACCCCCGTTAAGAACAACCTGGCCTTAAAAGGACCAACCCCGGGTGAATTGAGAATGATCATGCAGAGGGAAAGGGGAAGGAGAGTAAAGGATCAGCTCTAAGGTTCTGGAATAGAAGATTCTTCCATATCCAAAAAAAAGATGGGCCCCCAAAACCAGGGGCCAAAAAAAAAACCTTTTTTGGGGCTTTGGGGGTGTAGTCAAAGATTAAAAATAGAAAAAAAAAGGCCACAATGAGACAGAAAAAAAGTACGAAACCCTTTTGGGCCCAAAGGTGAATATTGATGTAGTAAATTTTCTGTTTTTTCCAGTGAACTGCCCCCCCCAAACAGAAAAAAATTTAAAAAAGGAACCCCATGAGAACTAAAACAATTTTTTTTTGCCAAGGTACAATAATACTTGTTTTTTCTTAGATACGATCTTTCAAGTTATTCATTTACGGGTTTGGGGGTTTGGGTAACTGCAGTCAACCCCCCCCTTTTTCCGGCCCCCCCTCATTGTCTTGGGCCAAAACCCAGCCTAAAAATTTTAAAAGATGCCCCGAGATTCGACCAAGTTACTGTGGTAGGACATTTCTTTATTATTAAAGCAATCACCACATTTGGTATTAATTTTGGGGTTTTTAGATAGAGATGAAGAAATGTTGTATGATGAAGGAAATTTTTAAGTGGAATTACAAAAAAAAATTTTTATATATACTTTGTTTTTTGAGGATAGCCAAAGTTCTAAGGCCTTTCATGTTATAACTAAAAAATTTGTTTTCTAAAAATAATAAAATTTTTTTTTTAGTTTTATACAGTTTTAAAAGAAGTATAACAATTGGTTTTACATGCCAAAAGCCACTGTATATGCCCGGGGGATTTTGGGCAAACTTAAGACTAACCTTTTAAATTAATAAGGCAATATCAATGTAATAACTGTACATATGGTCATTAAAAAAAAATTTAAAAAACAAGAAAATTAATATTCTTTTTTTTCATGCTATTGGGTTTTTAAAATTTTGTAGAGAAGAATTAGTTTTTTTTATTAAAAAATACAATAATACTGTGTTTTGTTGGTAGAATTACCCCCAATATGTTAGGTAAAAAAGGCACAAGTGCAACTAATGTGACATTTTTTTTTGGCAACGTTTTGCTCTCCAGGGGAAAAAGGGGCCCAATGATATTCATTATTGCCATAAGATATTTTATTACAGGGGCCCCCCCATGGTCACATGGGCGAAGGATGGTGAGTGGAGAACATGAACAAGCGTATTAGTGGAAGGGGGGGGAAGGGGCCCCAACCCCTTTATTTTTTTCCCATAGTGCCCATCCCCCTTGGGGGAATCGTGGGGGATTGTGCAGGCTTCATTACCTCAGCAAAAGAAGTCTCCATTATTTGGAGGTTTTTTGTTTGATTATATATATTTTTTGGGGGGGGGGGTAGTTATCTTTAGAAATAATAATTCTGGGGAAAAACTGCAATTGTAGAAACTTTTTTTTGGGTTGGCCTCTTTTTAAATTTTACTCTGGGCAAGCACTGTTGACACCGACACTCTGGGACCTTCTCTCAGACTTACAAGTGGCTAAAACAAATTTTAGCTGATTCAAGGGGAACCCCACACAATACTAAAGGGGGATTATTTTTTGAAAGAAAAGGGTGGTATGTGTCCTGGTCTTTTATATCCCCTTAACACCACAGGGGAAAATTTTTCTCGGGGTGGGGAAAATTTGTGCCCCCCCCAAAAACAGAGTTCCCGGGGTTTCTAGGTTTTCCCCTTTAGTAATATATGCAGTAAGTAACACTATTAGACTTAAATTAGGAGACAGCTGTTCCCTACCAACACGGGTCCGTCTGCTTAAACCCCCCGATAACTCACCTTTTAAAACTGGCCAGATACTGAGAAAGAAAGCCTAGTTTTGTGACAGGGGTCTGGTTTAGGGGGATGTCCACGGTACCGGGGGCTCCCCCCGTGGCCCCAGGACAGATGTTGGGTCACGGGGGGGTCCCCAATCTCAGCACGTCTTGTTCGGGGGGTCTGGGCTGGGAAGGACGTAGGTCCCAATTTTGGGGCTACCACACTGCCTAGATTAAAAATGTGGGGCCAGGTGCCCATTTAAATAACCTAATGCTTGCCTATTCAGGCCTATAACTACCTATTTTTTGGGTGCTAGAATTTTTTTTAAAACCCAAAAATTTTTCCTTAATAATCTTACTATTAGTTTTTTATCTGTACAAACTTGTTTTGGGGTTCCTGGGGGAAAAAACTATCAATTAAAATACACAATAGTCCCCCATCAGCTGGAGGGGAATTTTTTTATGTGGGGTTTTTAAACCGGGGGGGTCCACTGGGAAACCCTTTTACGGGCCCCTTCCCTGGGTTTTTTAACAAAAAAAATTTTTTAAACCCCCCAGTTTTAATCTGGGGTCAGATTTTCACCTGGGAATAAAAATTAAGTTCAGTTATCTAATTTTTGTTCCCTTTTTAAAATATGAAAAAATAAAAACAAATATTTATTTTATTTAATAAATTGCCCAGTAGAAGCAAAGTTGTACATCTGTACGATATTTAAAATTTGACGATATGTAAGAGCCCCTTATATTATTATTATGTTGAATCTAATTTTTTTAAAACCGGCGTTCCCCCCAAGACAGGGTGACCCAAAAAAAACACCCAATCATTCAGCACTTTAATCCCATGACCCTTGGGTTTAGTGCCTTTTTTTATTATAATAATAATAATAATAATCAACACTCACAATCATTCACACACAATCACCATCTTTGCAGAGGCGCCCAGATACGACAGTTTAGATGTCCCCCCAAACAGCCAATATACCAAACCCCTCTTTTGAGTGTAGGCATTGTATTCCCTCGGATAAGTCCAGCTAACCGGTTTACCTGAACCCTTCACAAAATATTACCCTGCTCACTCCAAAAATTGTCCCAAAACCATTCATCTCCATTCACTCCTATTTAACATGCTGCATGCCTGCTGCATGTCCAAGCCCCTTCCACAAAACCTCTTTTACCCCTTCCATCCATCCTTTCCTAGGATGACCCACTTCTCCTCCCCTCCACTACAGATTTATACACCCTCCAAGTCATCCTATTTTGTTCCATCTTCTCTAAATGACCAAACCACCTCAACAACCTCTCTTCAGTCTTCTGAATAATACTTTTAGTAACTCCACACCTCTAATTTCCACACTATGATTCTCTGCATAATATTTACACCACATTGCCCTTAGACCATAATCTCCACAGCCTCCTCCTTTCTGCAGCATTTACAACCCATGCTTCACACCCATATAAGAGTGTTCGTACCACTATACAGTGGACCCTCGGTTTTCATTAAAATTCTTTCCAGAATGCTGTTACCGAACGAATTTGTTCCCATAAGTACAAATGTAAGTTACATTAGTCGTTCAGACCCCAAAAATACACTTACAAAAGCTCTTACAAAATACACTTACATAATTGTTCGAGTTTTCAGGTGAACGAAAACCGAGGTCCACTGTACTCTCGTACATTCCTTTTTTTGCCTCCACGGATAATGTTTTTGTCTCAAAAAAAATAATGCACCTTTTTCCTTCATCAGTTCTATGGTTAACCTCATCCTTCATAAACCCATATGCTGACAAGTCTACTCCCAAATATCTGAATGCAATCACTTCTTCCTACTTCCTCCCTCCAATGTGATATCCAATTTTTCTTTACCTAACCCATTTGATATTCTTATCACCTTACTTTTGTCTGTGTTCAATTTCAACTTTCTTCTGTATGTACCTCACTGTACGTATTTCATTTAAACATTTTACATTTAAATTAGTAGAGTAATACAAGGCTGGATAAGTATTTATCACAAATGCCAAAAATATCAGTAATTTTTGTGATATACCGTAATAAAATACATATTGGTGAAAAAATCAGTATGTATATGTTTAATGGAAATTATTTATTGTTGGATTGCTGTGTACAGTGGTACCTCAAGTTACGAGTTTAACTCTTTTCAGAAGGCTGTTTGAGTGCCAATAGCGAACGAATTTGTTCCCATAAGGAATAATTAGATTAATCCGTTTCAGACCCCCAAAAATACACTTACAAAAGCACTTACAAATACACTTACATAATTGTTCGAGTTGGGAGCTGCTCGTATGTCGAGTACCACTGTATTTGTTTTATATTAATTTTATAGAGTATATTTGACAGTATTTGTTAAGCTCTCTTATTTTCTGTATTTATGGAGCTAATTTTGTCACTAATATTACATGTTTGTTAGTTGTTTAAATGCTAGCCCAAATAATAATAGATGTGTTTCATGACCTGAGAAAGGTATCAATGAAATTCTTATATAAGCCCAGCCCCCCTCTACCTCAATGCATGATCCCAAGAAGATATCCATGTACTATCTCTTAAGCCCAACCCCTTCTACCCCAGTGCAAAATCTCAGGAAGATATCCATGTATCTCACAAGCCCAGCCAGTTTTACCTTTATGCATGATCCCAGGAAGATATCCACATAGTATCTCATAAGCCCAGTTCCCTCTACCTCAATGCATGCAAAAGGAATCATGTAAGTTGGTCACAAAATTCTAATACGTACAGCAAAACATAAAAATATATAGTAGTTACTAGTTGTCAAAGTCACTTATCGATGGACACTTGGCCTAGTGTGTGTGTTTTTTTGTAAATGGTGATTGTATGTATGTATGTGTGTGTACTCATCTATATGTATTCTTCTATTTGTGGTTGCTGGGTGTGCGTGTGTCTCGTGTGTACTTGCATATGTATGAATGTGCATTTACGTATGTATGCTTCTACATGTGTATGTGTAAACATATGTTTGTACTCATATGTAGTTGCAGGGAAAGAGTCATAGCTCCTGGTCCTGATTATTATTATTATAATCAAATAGAAGCGCTAAACCACAGGGGTTATACAGCGCTGCAGGTTATTACAGGATGCAGGGAGAATGGGTTGTAAGAGGGAGATGAATGATTAGTAGGGTATGGAGTGCAGCAGGATTGTGGATAATGCAGGGATAGAGGGTAGCAAGAGATCAAGGTAGAAGGGACTGAGGGAGGTGCTAGAGGTATAATCTTCAGAGTTTGTGTAGTAAGTCAGTTTCTGTCAAAAAGTCAACGAGAGAGTCAGGATTAAAAGGGTCCATCTGGAAGAAGGGAAGGTAAAGAAAGGGCCGCAGGCGAAGACGCCATTGGAGGGTAAATTCTGCGTGCTCGTTGAGAGTGGGCAGTCCAACAAATATGTCGAACAGACACTGGAACCTGACAATGCTCACAGAGAGGGCAGGAGCCTCTCCATGAGATACCCATGAGTAAGACGAGTGTGGCGATGCGAAGACGGGAGTGTAGTCTCCCAACCTCGACATTGGTGACAAGAAGAAGGCCAGAAACCTATAACCGGTTTAATAGAATGAAGTTTGTTATTCAGCAGGTCAGACCAGCGTTGTTGCCAACGGGTGCGAAGGTGGGTAGCAATGACCGCAAAATAGTCCATGAAAGGAACACCTCTTTATGAAACTGGAAGGACATGTACTGCTGACCGCGCAGCAGTGTCTGCCTGTTCATTGCCCTGTACGTCAACATGACCAGGGACCCAACGTTTAGCAATTCGAGAATAGGAAATGCGGGGAAGTCTCCCTTGAAGGCGTAGACGAGAGACGGCCATAGCATATGAGAAGCCTTCCGCCTCTTCGAGACAACGGATTTCCCGCTCATTCAGGTAAACCTGACAACGGCGAGAATACGATGGATGTGCCTCATGACAGTTAAGGCAAGAGGGAGGTAGAGTACAAGAAGAACTGGCTTGGTCGTCAGCACCACAGACTGGGCATTGGCCATGGACCTGCAATATTTCGCTGGATGACCAAGCCAGCAGTTTCTACATTGTTGCGGTGTAGGGTCACCTTTCGAACTTGTAAGCGTTGACCTGCAATGTAAACCGAAGGTGGTAGTTCACGGCAGTCAAATGTTAAACGGCTATATTGCAAGGATAACGTCTTCGCTTATTGGCAGGGAGGACAAAAGTGTCAACTTTAAGGATAGGGAGTTCTTGGAGCTCAAGCTGCTCTAAAATGTCATCACCACATGTCTGGAAATTCCGTTGGACAATGGTGTGGGGCAAAATGACAGAACCACAACAAGAATTGAGGGAATGGTGCTTGTCAATAGTAACAGGAGCAGTATCTATGGTTGTAAGAAGAGAAAGATCGTGAGCTTGGCCAGCATTCTGGACCGTGATGATGCGAGTGCCGCTCTTGAGAGCGTGAAATGAGATGTCTTTACCAACATATCGTGCAGAGCCTTACCAATACTATGGTCTGAAAGATAGGTATTAGGAGAAGTCGGTCACAGAGTAAAAAACTTTGTCCATTGAGTAGTTTGAAACAGAGTTTAAGGGGAGTGCGTGATGAGCTGGTCGTTTCTGAGATGAACGAGAAGGAAGTGTCGAATCGTCATGTGTGGGTCTTGGTCGTTTGGGTGTGGGACCGGGGGTGGTCCAATGGGAGACATGCGAGCGATTCGAAAATTGCCCACCGTCGAGGAGAAGCCGGAATCAAGGTCAGAGAAGAGCGAAGGTCAGATATGTCAAAGGGGTCAGAACCTCGGTACCTGAAGCAGGTGACGAACCGGCACCAGCAAGAGGTACAGGGGCATGAGAGGTGTCCAAAGAGTTGTCCGTTAACGAGGCAGGGTCAGTACTGGGTGTGGTATCAGGAAAGGGCCCGGGGGTAGTGGGTTCATGGATTGGGTCAGCCATGGTTAATAAAAATAAAATAAAATAAAATAAAAATAAAAAAAAAAGAATAAAAAAAGGGGGGAACGTGGAGGAATAGCTCTTAGGAGGAATGAAAGGGAGCGTAAATCCCCCTCCACGCCCAAGAGGACCTCAACACCGCAAGTAGTGCAGATGCTGCATGGAACCCGTGCCATACCCTACCCTTCATGCCAGTAAACCAGCAATCCGGGATAGCAACCTCACATCCACCGAGCCATCTCGGCGGACAAAAGAGGGCGGCCGGATATCCGCCACAAAGCATACTGCCTTCGGTCACCACACCCGGAATCCGAAAGGTGGCCTCCAGAGATACACCTGTCGCCCGAAAGATACCCAAGGCCACCCCCCAGGTGACCGGAGAGGGATCAGGACATCCCCAGGCGATCCAGATTCCACGGCAAACTACACCACCGCCAAGGACCTCAACGGAATGGGATGGACCACGATACCCTTCCCCCTACCTAGGAACTAGAATGCCTGAGGAGAGAAGCTCCCAGGGTAAAACTGGGAAGGAACTAAGGGAGGGATGAGGAGGAAGAGGAGGAAAGGGAAAAAGGGAGGATGGAGGAGATGGGATAGGGAAGGAGGGATTGGGGGGTAATTAGGTTCGGTCTGAGGAAGAAGACCAAAAGGTCCAATTCCTCAGACCGATAGCCTCTTTACCTCGTCAAGGAGCCCCCCTTAAAGTGGTCCTGGTCCTGAAACTAGATGTTTGTGCTTTGTATGTGTACATATATTTGTGTGTGTTAGGTATTTCAATATTATCGTCTTTACTCTGAATGCTGAATAAACTCAACTATCAGTTTTCTGCATTATCTTTAATACTAATCAGTACGTACATGTACTCATCACATAGAAATATGCATTGAAATTTATTAAACCTTTCACTGTCGCAAACCCCGAAATTAAATGTTGACAGTGTTGTGATTATTAAAAAAAATATATGTACGTTAGATCCTCGGTTTTCGTTGAAAATTCTTTCCAGAATGCTGTTTGAGTGCCGTTACCGAACGAATTTGTTCCCATAAGGACAAATGTAAATTAGATTAATCATTTCAGACCCCCAAAAATACACTTACAAAAGCACTTACGAAAATACACTTACATAATTGTTCGAGTTTGTACACTGTACTTCTGAAATAGTAAGGAATTGTTTTCTGAAGGTAATGACACCCAAAAATTAAAAAATTTGATGGAAAACTTTTGGAATTACGCAGGCAGAAATTTGTTTCTTCGCAAGCTGTTGCATTGGCAATTTTGCCCAATTTTAGTCCTATTTTAAGCCATTGCTCAATTCAACCCAATTTTTAGCTACTTCGCTAAAAGGCTGTGTCTCTTTTTCAACACACTTAAAATTCACAGAGTTGGTAAATGGCCAATTTTATACAAAATTCAAAAATTTCAGTTTGAAAACAGAGTTCAAAATAAACACTGTATTCATTCCAACTACTAAATCAACTTATCATATATTCATTAATCACGTCCTAGGCCTCTTCTTTATAAACTTCCCTCTATTTTGAATCCATCATCATACAAAAAATTAAAGTTTTACCATAATTCTCGAGTAATAAAATAAAACCAAGAATGATTGGTCATGGTTTTAACTAGCATAGTAATTGAAGAAGACATACATACTTAAAAACCATAAAAACCAGGGTGGGGGGTTAGGGAGGGCCCTACCCTTCCTCGGGAAAACTGCGAAAAATTTAATGTTTCCTCTTCTTTGAACCCTATCTCAAGCTACTTCTGGACCTGAAACTGACCAAAATCATGCCTTTTTTACCAATATGTCTTCCATTCTGTCAATTGATACCAGAAGTAGCCAATAAAACCATAGAAAAAAAACACCCTAGCTAACACCTCAGTCACTACTTAAAGCCAAACACAAGGTTAGAAGTTTGCTTTTCCCATCTTGCAGTGTATAAGGCAGTGCATGATGGGACAGACCCATTCCTTCAGGTCTAGGCCAAAATGTACCAATCATAGGATATTTAAGAGCACTGTGGTTAAAACATAGATCTACGTGGATGACGCTGGTGTCAGTAACGTAGATCTACATATGAGACAGTGAAAGAGTTAATATGAAGCAGTGATAAAGAAGTGTGTAATGGTAATAATTACCTAGTTAAATTTGCAGAGGTTGAATTACAGTACTGTAGTGCAAAATATGTTCTGGACGTGTACTATCCATTGTGACTCAGTTGTGAAATGTGACATTACGTGCTGATGAGAGAGATGATTATCAAAGAATTATGGATTGTGATACCGTAATTTCATCTATTAACCTTGTGTTTTGCCAACAACACTGTGACTGTATCCACGTGTGTCACCCAACCTACTACAGTAACTTTACTTGCCCATACAGTGGACCCTCTGTTTTTGTTGAAAATTCATTCCAGAATGCTGTTTGAGTGACATTACCGAACGAATTTGTTCCCATAAGGACAAATGTAAATTAGATTAGTTGTTTCAGAACCCCAAAAATACACTTACAAAAGCTCTTACAAAAAATAATTTACATAATTGTTCGAGTTTGGAGGTGAACGAAAACTGAGGGTCCACTGTATATAAGTATTTGTTTCTCCCATACAGCCCCTGGGAGCTGTACAAGAACACCACACATCTCTACTACTTGATCTCAGCAACCGGGCCTACTTCTTCACCTTCCTGGATGTGAACATGTCAGAAGGGCTGGTACCAGGGTCTGATGATGCCCATGTATCGGTATTTGGTGACACAGTGGGAGCAGTCTTACCCAGTGGCCCAGCCACAGCACATAAGCTTCTTGGGCTTCCCACAGTAAGTCTTCAGTTATGTAGTAAGTTTGTGTTTGTGTAAAGATCAGCCAAGTTGTGATGACCATGTAGGCCTGTCTTACAGATGACAAAGTCAGATGAAACAGCATCACTTTTCATTAAAATGAGATTTTGCTCAAGTAGAGCTTGATTAATAACTTGATTAAGTTCTTGACTTAAACATTCTTATAATAATAAGTTCCAAATTTTGTTTCTTTTTCATCTATTTGTCACCATGTTGCCTGATTTCAGTAAATGCCGGACTATCATAAATGACAAGGGGCGTGTTTAAAATATTCAGAATGAATTTATTTTGCAAATGAGAGGATTGCATTTAGAATAAGTTATGCTGAACTGTTGTTTGTATCTGCTTTCTGCTTCAAAAAATATGTATTGTATAAAAAAAAAAAAAACTCCTGAATTTGATTTAAAGGTAGGATGTTGAACAGATAGAAATGCCAAATACATACAGTGGACCCCGAGTAACGAGCTTAATTCATTCCAGAAGCCTGCTCAAGTGCCATTACGAACAATTTACTTCCTTAAGGAATAATGTCAAGTAGGTTAGTCTATTTCAGACCCCAAAAATACACTTACAAAAGCACTTACAATATTATACTTACATAATTGTACGATTTCGGGTGCTCGTTACTCGGGGTCAACTGTATATCAAATACAACCTGCCAATCCAGATTCTGATGAGCATGACTACTTATTCACTTATTGTCACTTCTATCACCTTTACGTAGGAGACACTAGTCAGAGAAATAGCAAACATTGAATTAAAACTAAAGGAATCTTACAGGAACCAAGAGACACGGGAAGAACAAAAAGCCATAAATGAATTGAAAGAAACCCAAAGTATTTCTTTTCCTATGCAAAATCAAAGTTGAGAACAACAACCAGTATTGGGCCCCTACTTAAACAGGATGGGTCCTACACAGATGACAGCAAGGAAATGAGTGAGTTACTTAAGTCCCAGTATGACTCAGTTTTTAGCGAGCCACTAACCAGACTGAAAATGAAAACCTAAATGAATTTTTATGAGAGTGCCACAAAATTTGACAGACGCTTGTCTTTCTGACATCACCACGACGCCAAATGACTTCGAAAAGACAATAAATGACATGCCCATGCACTCTGCTCACAGGCCCAGAGTCATGGAACTCCGTGTTCATCAAGAACTGCAAGAAGCCCCTATCACATGCTTTTAACATCTTATGGAGAGGAGCATGGACACTGGGATCGTCCGCAGCTACTAAAAACAACAGACATAGCCCCGCTCCACAAAAGGGGGCAGTAAAGCAAAAAGCAAAGAACTACAGACCAATTGCCTTAATGTCCCATATCATAAAAATCTTTGAAAGGGTTCTAAGAAGCAAGATCGCCACCCATCTTGATACCCATCAATTGCACAACCCAGGACAGCATGGGTTTAAGCAGGCCGCTCCTGTCTGTCCCAACTACTGGACCACTACGACAAGGTCCTGGATGCTCTAGAAGATAAACAGAATGCAGATGTTATATACACAGATTTTGCAAAAGCCTTTGACAAGTGTGACCATGGTGTAATAGCACACAAAATGCGTGATAAAGGAATAACAGGAAAAGTTGGTAGATGGATCTATAATTTCCTAACATGTAGAACACAAAGAGTAGTAGTCAACAGAGTAAAGTCTGAGGCAGCTACTGTGAAAAGCTCTGTTCCACAAGGCACAGTACTTGCTCCCATCATATTCCTCATCCTCATATCACTAGCACGTTGAGGGACAACACAATAAGTGTCAGGGGCCCAAGATTGTTCAACTGCCTCCCAGCATACATCAGGGGATTACCAACAAACCCCTGGCTGTCTTCAAGCAGGCACTGGACAGGCACCTAAAGTCGGTACCTGACCAGCCGGGCTGTGGTTCGTACGTTGGACTGCGTGCGGCCAGCAGTAACAGCCTGGTTGATCAGGCTCTGGTCCAACAGGAGGCCTGGTCACGGACTGGGCCGCGGGGGCGTTGACCCCTGGAATTCTCTCCAGGTAGACTCCAGGTAGACGTTTGTGACACTGAAAATACTTCCTTAAATTTCGTGTTTAGGTCTTTACATATTTCTTGGTCGTTTCTTGTGATCTCCCTTCCTTCCTTCCTTCCTCGGTCTGATTACCTAGTCCTTGACTGTTGTTTTCCTCCTGATGTGGCTGTACAATAGCTTTGGGTCAGATCTGGTTATCAATCCTATGTCATTCTTGTATTGCTGCTGGGCCTCCCTCCTTATCCATTCATGTTCATTTCTGGCTCTTCAGCTAATCTTATTTTCCTAGGTCCTTTGTCTTCTATACCTTTCCCATTCTCTAGTGCACTTAATTTTGGCCTCCCTATACTTTTGAGTGATTCAAGGACTTGGTCTGGTATTCCCATTGTTTCTGTTGCCCGGAGTATGAACCTCTCCTCTGCCTCCCTGCACTTTGTGATCATGTATTCCATCATTTCATTTACTGTTTCTCCCACCAGTTCTCTTTCCCACTGCACCTCATGTAGGAAATTCCTCATGCCTGTGTAGTCCCCTCTTTTGCAGTTTGGCCTCTCCGTCCTGCTTGTGCTGCTTCACTCTCCTCTTTTAACTCTGCAATGTATTATCAAGATCAGAACCACGTGATTACTAGTTCTGAGAAGCATTTCATATGTGATGTCACCAATGTTTGAACTACTCTAGGTGAATATGAGGTCCATTCTTGCTGGTCATCCTCTCCTCTCTTTCTGGTAGTGTCAGTAACATGTTGATGCATGAGGTTTTCCAGTACTATTCCATCATATTAGCCCTCCATGTTTCTGGTCCCCCATGTGCTCCAGGTTTTCCCAATCACTCTCCTTGTGATTGATATCACCCACAACTAGTAACTTTTCCTTGCCCATGTGGACCCTTCTGGCCACCTCAGGTAGTGTGTTCACCATTGCTCTGTTTTCATCATTCTCTTGTCTTGGCCTTCTATTCTGTGGCGGGTTGTACATCACTGCAATCATCACTTTGAGACCCCCTTTGCTACTGACATTCATGAGTTAATGTCAGTAAGCTGTGCTAATGTGTAGGCAAGGCTAATGCGTAGGCTTTGCTAATGCTTAAGCTATACTAATGCCAAGGCTGTGTTTATGCTTAATCCTTTTGGGGTTTCAGCCGTACTAGTACGGCTTACGCACCAGGGTTTTCGTCGTACTAGTACGCCTAAATTCTAGCGCCCTCAAATCAAGTGGAAAAAGGCTGGTAGGCCTAGACGTGAGAGAATGGGTCTGTGCGGTCAGTGTGCGCAGTATAAAAAAAATCCTGCACCACACAGTGCATAATGAGGAAAAAAAAACTCTGTGTTTTTGGTTTAAAACAGCGACTTTGCAGTCTATTTTCGTATAGTATTTATGCTTGTATACTCTTTTTCTTAGTCTCATTCGATAGAATGGATGATATATTACAGAAATATAGATAATTTTGACTGGTTTCCCGATGACAAGTACCTTGAAACTGAGCGCAAAGTAGCGAAAATGTTCGATTTTTGCTGATGTTCAAGAGTAAACAAATCATGCCATGCGTCCAATACACATCAACTGGCGAGTCTAATATTCTTGCACAAGTGCGCTGATATTGTTTATACCATTTTTACAATGATGCAGTTGTATACATAACAGTAAATCTTCTATTTTTTGTGAGAATAAAAATTCAAAATGGAAAGCAAAAGTAATGTAAGAGGTGCCTGGAGACGTGACTAATGAACAGATAAAATGTTATTTTAGTGCCAGGAATGTGTGTCTTGTTTATTCTGGACCCTATTTTGAAATTAGCATCTTTTGAAATTTGTGTGAAATTGGCCAAATTGCAAATTTCTGACCACCTTATTGGGTAGTTGAAATCGGTAAATTGGCGGTTTCTTATACTCAATTGATAGAAAAATGGAATTCTAGTGAAATAGCTATAATTTTAGTAGACTGAAACATTGGAATTTGCCGTAAATAGGGCTCAAAGTGGGCGAAATCGCCGATGCGTAAATGTCATTGATACCGCCAACTTCGCGAGAGCATAATTCCGTTAGTTTTCCATCAAATTTCATAATTTTGGTGGTGTTATGATCGGAAAAAGATTCTCTATCATTTCATAAGAAAAAATCATTTATTTTTTCCGAAAAATTTGCGACCCTGAGAACGAGTTTCGGAGAGGGCCTTGCGACCCCCAAAGGGTTAAGCTATGCTAATGGCAAGGCTATACTAATGCATAGGCTGTGTAATGCATAGAGTATTCAGGGATAAAACTGTCTCACAATTTATCTGTAATTTGGAGAGGAAATTCTAGAGGACATTTCAAAAAATCATTTAAAATTTCCTCTCTAATGTACAGTAACTGTTTAAATGGTTATTGCCACTATTTTGTGACTTTTGTTAATGTCCCTCAGTACTGTGAAGGACTAAACTTGCACATTATGATTAATTTTGCTGTTGGAGTTAAATAAGATGTTGTAGGTGGGGATTTTTTTATTTATTTATTAACACATCGGCCGATTCCCACCAAGGCAGGGTGGCCCGAAAAAGAAAAACTTTCGTCATCATTCACTCCATCACTGTCTTGCCAGAGGGGTGGTTTACATTACAGTTATAAAACTGCAACATTAACACCCCTCCTTCAGAGTGCAGACACTGTACTTCCCATCTCCAAGACTCAAGTCCGGCCTGCGGTTTCCTGAATCCCTTCATAAATGTTACTTTGCTCACACTCCAACAGCACGTCAAGTATTAAAACCATTTGTCTCCATTCACTCCTATCAAATATGCACACGCATGCTTGCTGGAAATCCAAGCCCTCGCACACAAAACCTCTTTTACCCCTCCCTCCAACCTTTCCTAGGCCGACCCCTACCCCGCCTTCCCTCCACTACAGATTTATACACTCTCGAGGTCATTCTGTTTCGTTCCATTCTCTCTACATGTCCGAACCACCTCAACAACCCCTCCTCAGCCCTCTGGATAATAGTTTTGGTAATCCCGCACCTCCTCCTAATTTCCAAACTCTGAATTCTCTGCATTATATTCACACCACACATTGACCTCAGACATGACATCTCCACTGCCTCCAGCCTTCTCCTCGTTGCGACATTCATCACCCATGCTTCACACCCATATAAGAGTGTTGGTATAACTATACTCTCATACAATCCCCTCTTAACTTCCATGGACAAAGTTCTTTGTCTCCACAGACTCCGAAGTGCACCACTCACCCTTTTCCCCTCATCAATTCTGTGATTCACCTCATCCTTCATAGACCCATGTGCTGACATGTCCACTCCCAAATATCTGAATACATTCACCTCCTCCATACTCTCTCCCTCCAATTTGATATCCAATCTTTTGTCACCTAATCTTTTTGTTATCCTCATCACCTTACTCTTTCCTATATTCACTTTCAATTTTCTTCTTTTACATACCTTACCAAATTCATCCACCAACCTCTGCAACTTCTCTTCAGAATCTGCCAAAAGCACAGTGTCATCAACAAAAAGCAACTGTGACAACTCCCACTTTGTATTTGATTCTTTGTCTTTTAACCCCACACCTTTTGCCAACACCCGTGCATTCACTTCTCTTACAACCCCATCTATAAATATATTGAACAACCACGGTGACATCACACATCCCTGTCTAAGGCCTACTTTTACCGGGAAATAATCTCCCTCTCTCTCCTACACACACTAACCTGAGCCTCACTATCCTCATAAAAGCTCTTCACTGCTTTCAGTAACCTACCTCCTATTCCATACACCTGCAACATCTGCCACATGGGGATATGTTGCAGTTTTTGAACTGTAGTGTCAGCGTGCCTCTGGGAAGACAGTGATGGAGTGAATGATGATCAAGGTGTTTCTTCTTTTTTGGGTCACCCTGCCTCGGTGGGAAACGGCCGATGTGGTAAAAAAAAAAAAATCATTGTATGAATTTTTGTTAATTTTGAAGCCAGTACATAACATTTTAATTATAAAAAAAAATTCACTGTCAGGTATATTAAGAAATTCTCTAAGTGATATTTTTGATGCCCTAAAATTAATCCTAAATGTGGTGTTCAAATGTTGCAAACAATTTTTTGCCTGTTATGCAGGTTGGCTGTGAGCCTGTGGTGTTCAGTTTCCTGCTGACCGTACTGCAGATGCACCACTGGAAGGAAATGGCTCAGGAACCAGCACTGAATGAACGGGAAGTTTTTCAGCATCTTGCTTTACTCTACCAGACACTCCTTGTTTACCAAGGGCGCGATGGTGGATTCAAGTATTACAGGTCAGTTCTGGATCCTTCTCTTCACTCAAGATAGCTCCAAGTAATGTTGTATTTTATTTAGGTATTTTAGGTCAGTTTTGAGTATCGTCACAGCTTCAGGTGTTGTATAAATGTGTAGTGAATGGCTGGTAGTCGATAATCTGTGTAGTGAAGGCTAGTAGTCAACAAACTGTATAGTGAATGGGTAGTAGTCAACAAACTGTATAGTGAATGGGTAGTACAGGAGGCCCTCCACATTCATGAGTTCCACTTTCGCAAGCTTCGAACATTCGCGAATGCCCAGCCGCCTATTATTGGCAGTGAAGCTGGCAGTAAAGAGTTAGAATCAACACACTAGACTCATCATGCCATGCAGTTACACTCCATATAATCACCTGCATTCAACTGTTATCAGTAACTGCATGGCTAACTATCATCACCATCATCATTGTCATTGTCATCATCATAAGTCATCAGAGTTCGTCTGCCTAACCTTATGAGTGGTGAATGTTTTGTTTGTTCATTATTTGTTATTAACCCTTAAACGGTCCAAACGTATATATACGTTAGTACTGCTACTGCCCCAAACGTATATTTATGTTTTATTTTTCCTGCCTCCAAATTTGGCACAATTGGCCTGAGATGCCTGGTCAGCATAGAATGGGTCTTAACACTCAGTGTGCACCATATTAAAAAAATCTGGGACCACTTAGTACCTTTTGGGAGCACCAGTTAAATTAAGGGCCAGCTAGAGCAAACAGCACGGCAAACACCATAGATTCACTGATGTCATGTCATATTAACACTCCCCTTTGAAGTGGAAAGTGATGTTGGCAGGCTGGCAGGCCAGCTGGCTGCCTGTCTGCCTGCCTGCCTGCCTGGGGACCTGGCTGGCAAACAGCTGGTTGGCCACCTGGCTGGCCAGCAGCTGGCTGGCCAGCAGCTGGCTGGTCATCTGTGTACCTGATTGGCTATCTATCTCTGTCTGTATCTATCTGTCTCTGTCTCTATCTCATAGGAACACATACGTAAATACAATTATACATAGTGTAAATTACCTAGGATAACTAAAAAATCAAGACAGTGTTATACTGTGCTTGTGATCTGCGTAATACCAGTTGGTTCATGAGCTACTCTCTGAGACAAGCAGACAGAAAGGAGACGACACACAGGCAGACAGAAAGACAGACACACACACAGACAGACAGACACAGAAAGACAGACACACACACAGATACAGACAGACAGACAGGTTTGCGTAACAAATAAAGGGAAGCAATGTAAGCTCGTCAAATGTCATCACTGTAATTACTGGACTGATAAGAAGAGATAAGACTACAGCTCACCCCTCATGAAATGTCACCAGTCATCATTAGTGGAGATCAGATGAGATAAGGCAGCGACACAAATCTTACAATGCTTCAAGGGAACTTTTATTATTATTATTATTATTATTATTATTATTATGCACTATTATTATTATTATTATGCACTATTATTATTATTATTATGCACTATTATTATTATTATTATTATTATTCACTATCATTATTATTATTATTTGAGTACAATTTCAGTACCTAATATTAGTGTCAGAATACAGATTGGCTATGAAATCACAAGAACTACTATAAATTGTGATTATGAGAACATAAAAATTATATAAAATAATAAAAAAAAGTGAAAAAAAAGGTATATCAGCAACGATTCTGCAAGCGGCAGGACTCCTGTTGCTGTCAGGTGAGCATCCAGTGCTAACTTCTCCGCCTCATATCTCGGTAACTACTGACCGAAATTCTTTTTTTTTTATCCTATAACACTTAAAAAAATGTGCTCTTTATTTCTATATAAAAAAAATAATTTTTTGTTTTCAAAATATTTGGGACACTGGGCGTGCGAACGTAAATATACGTGTGGACCGTTTAAGGGTTAAACCATGACATGTAGTATATACAATATTTTATGATGTTTTCATGTGTTTTATGATTGTTCATAGTTCAATAGGTTAAGGAAGCAGTATTGTTAGGCTAAGTAAATGCTATTATTATATTTCCCTACAGTATATACAGTGGTACCCCGACTTACGATATTTTTTCATTCCAGAATGCTGTTCAAGTGCCATTACCAAACGAATTTATCTCCATAAGAAATGATGTAAAATAGACTAGTCCTTTTAGACCCCCAAAATTACACTTACAAAAGCATTTAAAAAAATCAACTTACATAAAAGGGTGTGTTTGGGGACCATCGTAAGTCGGGGTACCACTGTATATTTGAGCACCAAACATTCGCGAATTTTCAACATTTGCAAGGTTCTTGATCCCCTAACCCTCGCGAATGTGGAGGGCCTCCTGTAGTCGGCAAACTGTGTAGTGCATGCATAGCAATCGACAAACTAGAAATGTAAAACACACGTAACAGAGTGAGCTTTATTATTATACAACATTACAGCCTAAAAAGTGCTTTATCAACTCTCTGATAATTGATAAAACCCTATATAGGATGAAATGTCATCCTATATAGCTGTCTCATGCATTATAAAAACCTTCAGTTTTGTAATTTAATGGTTGCATGTCCTACCTCATAATGCTGTAGCTTTTAGTAACTTAGTTCTGATGAAAGTGTGCCTGAAATGTTGAGCAGAGAACCTTCACTGCCAGTATAAATTCAGTCAAACACCTAAATTACTGGAAATATTTGAAGTCCTTTGATCTGTACTCCTTGGAACATAAGCGAGAGAGATAAATTATAATCTACATCTGGAAAATTGCAGGATTTATTGCAAATCTGCACACACAAATCATTTCCTATGAACAGTAAGAGGCTTGGCAGATGGTGCAAAATACCTCCAATGAAAAGCAGGTGTGCAATGAATACACTAAACTCAATAAGTGTGAAGGGGCCAAGACTTTTTAATGTCCTCGCTTACATATGGGGTATTACCAACAGACCCCTGGCAGTCTTCAAGAAAGAACTGGACGAGTTACTCAAGTCAGTTCCTAATTAGCCAGGCTAATCAGGAACTGACTTGATGTAGCTGGCACCAACTGGACCTCTTGTGGCTAGCACCAAAAGCCTGCTTGATCAGGCCATCTACCAGGAAGCCTGGTCTGGGACAAGGCCACAAGGTTGTTGACCCTCATAACACTCTCCAGGTAAACTCCAGGTAGATCCCAACATTACAGAATTAAAGTTCAGAAAAAGTGTTTGTTTTGTTAGATGCCAGTTTTAGATCTTTTAACTCGACAATAGAAGCACCTCCAGTCACAGGATATTTTGTTGAATTTAATATGGGATGTAATACTAATTAGTATTCTAATTAGTTCTACATTAACAGCAACAACAAAAGAATAACAATGACAATAATTTTAATTTAAAATCATCATGCAAATATATACAGTGGACGACTGAGTTTCGGTCATAATTCATTCCAGAAGGCTGCTCAAGTGCCATTACCAAACGAATTTACTCCCTTAAGGAATAATGTCAAGTAGGTTAGTCCATTTCAGACCCCCAAAAATACACTTACAAAAGCACTTACAATATTACACTTACATAATTGTTCGATTTCCGAGGTGACCGAAACTCGGGGGTCCACTGTAATCTGAAAGCCCATAGTATGCACAGTTTGTAAGTCAGCTTGAGATTTCCGGGCAGAGATTTTGCTCATTAGTATTATTTTTTTTTAACACACTGGCTGCCTCCTACCGAGGCAGGGTGACCCCAAATAAAAGAGGAAGCACATTTACTGTAGTACTTCGTTCAGTTGCTGTCTTGCCAGAGGTGTGCTGATATCACTGTTCAGATGCCCCTCCAAACTAGAACATCCTTACCCCTCCTTCAGAGTATGACCCTGAAAAAGAAAAACTTTCACCATCATTCACTCCATCACTGTCTTGCCAGAGGTGCACTTACACTACAGTTATAAAACTGCAACCTTAACACCCCTCCTTCAGAGTGCAGGCACTGTACTTCCCATCTCCAGGACTCAAGTCCAGCCTGCCGGTTTCCCTGAATCCTTCATAAATATTACCCTGCTCACACTCCAACAGCACGTCAGTCAAGTCCTAAAAACCATTTGTCTCCATTCGCTCCTATCTAACACGCTCACGCATGCTTGCTGGAAGTCCAAGCCCCTCGTGCCGACCTCTACCCCACCTTCCCTCCACTACAGATTTATACACTCTCGAAGTCATTCTATTTTGTTCCAGCCTCTCTAAATATCCGAACCACCTCAACAACCCCTCCTCAACCCTCTGGATAGTAGTTTTGGTAATCTCGCACCTACCTACCTACCTACCTACCTACCTACCTACTTCTACCTCTACCTCTCTCTCTCTCTCTCTACCTCTCTCTACCTCTCTCTCTCTACCTCTCTCTACCTCTCTCTCTCTACCTCTCTCTCTACCTCTCTCCTACCTCTCCTCCCCTCCTCTCACCTCCTCTCTACCCTCTCTCACCTCTCTCTCTACCTCTCTCTCTCCCCTCTCTACCTCTCTCTCTACCTCTCTCTCTACCTCTCTCTCTACCTCTCTCTACCTCTCTCTTCCCCTCTCTCTCTACCTCTCTCTCTACCTCTCCTCTCTACCTGTCTCTCTACCTCTCTCTCTCTCTCTCTACCTCTCTCTACCTATCTCTCTCTACCTCTCTCTACCTCTCTCTCTACCTCTCTCTCTACCTCTCTCTCTACCTCTCTCTCTACCTCTCTCTCTACCTCTCTCTCTACCTCTCTCTCTACCTCTCTCTCTACCTCTCTCTACCTCTCTCTCTACCTCTCCTCTCTACCTCTCTCTCTACCTCTCTCTCTACCTCTCTCTCTACCTCTCTCTCTACCTCTCTCTCCTCTACACTCCGCTCTTCTCCAGGTGCATACACACTTATTATGACCCACTTTTCACATCCAACCCTTATTTTAATCCACATAATCCTTGAATTTATACATTTATGTTCCCTTTTCTCTCTCCATAACTCATCCTTCAACATTATTGCTACCCCTTCCTTAGCTCTCTCTCAGATACTCCTGACTTAATCCCATTTATTTCTCCCCACTGAAACTCGTCTACCCCCTTCAGCTTTGTTACACTTAGGGCTAAGACATCCAACTTCTTTTCATTCATGACGTTAGCAATCATCTCTTTCTTATCATCCACACTACATCCACGCATATTCAAACACCCCAATTTTATAAAGTTTTTCCTTATCTTCTTTTTAGTAATTTATACAGGAGAAGGGGTTACTAGCCCATTGCTCCCGGCATTTAGTCGCTTCTTACGACATGCATAGCTTACAGAGCAAGAATTCTGTTCCACTTTCCCATGGAGATGAGCAGAAATAAACAAGAACAAGAACTAGGAAGAAAAATAGAAGAAAAACCCAGAGGGGTTAGTATATATATGCTTGTACATGTATGTGTAGTGTGACCTAAGTGTAAGTAGAAGTAGCAAGACATACCTGCAACCTTGCATGTTTATGAGACAGAAATATAGATTCTGAGTTCCAGCTAATTGGCACGACCAGTTTTTAGGAACTCATTAAAGTGGTAAGTGAAACTACTGTTATAAATTCACATTTTATTTAGCCTTGCTTCAGGTTAAATCTTTCTTCTTTCTTTCAACACGGCGGCCGTTTCCCACCGAAGCGGGGTGGCCCAAAAGAAAAAACGAAAGTTTCTCCTTTTACATTTAGTAATATATACAGGAGAAGGGGTTACTAGCCCCTTGCTCCCGGCATTTTAGTTGCCTCTTACGACACGCATGGCTTACGGAGGAAGAATTCTGTTCCACTTCTCCATGGAGACAAGAGGAAATAAGAACAAGAACTAGTAAGAAAATAGAAGAAAACCCAGAGGGGGTGTATATATATATGCTTGTACATGAATATGTAGTGTGACCTAAGTGTAAGTAGAAATAGCAAGACATACCTGCAACCTTGCATGTTTATGAGACAGAAATATAGATTTTGAGTTCCAGCTAATTGGCACAACCAGTTTTTAGGAACTCATTAAAGTGGTAAGTGAAACCACTGTTATAAATTCACATTTTATTTAGCCTTGCTTCAGGTTAAATATAATAAAATATTATTGCTATAACAGAGACCTGGCTCAATCTGAAAGATAGAGAGTTGCCTTCTGAATTTCACATACAAGGCTATAAATTATTCCACACTGATAGGGTCAACAGGAAGGGTGGTGGAGTAGCGATGTATGTCAGAGACAATTTAAGTTGTTGTGTTAGACAAGATATAAAATTAGAAGCGTCAGCCACTGAATCTGTTTGGTTACAGCTTCTTGAAGGCCGTGTAAAACTTATCTTGGGTGTGATTTACAGGCCCCCAAATCTTGATAGGGAGTGCAGTAAACTTCTATGGGATGAAATTCGTAAGGCATCTACATATGAAAATGTTGTGCTAATGGGAGATTTCAACTTTAGACAAGTTGACTGGAGCAATTTGACAGGAAATTTAGAGTCAAGTGACTTTCATGATACAATTCAGGATTGTTTTTTGAAACAGTTGGTGACAGAACCAACTAGAGGAAATAATCTGCTAGACTTGGTTCTTGCCAGCAGGGAATCACTAATTAATAATCTTGAGGTTAATGATGAGCTTGGGGAAAGTGATCACAAATCACTTAGTTTTAATATATCATGGAATTACCCTAATAATGGCAATCAAGTCTCTGTCCCTGACTTCAGCCTGGCTGATTTCATAGGACTGAAAAATTACCTGAGTGGGCTGAACTGGAATGACCTGACAGTGGGTCAGGTAGGTGGTGATTGCCAATATGACGTTTTCCAGAGAATAGTTCTAGCTGCTCAGACAACTTATGTTCCTAATAGAGAAATCAGATCAAACAAAAATGATCCTAAATGGATGAACAATAGATTAAGACATCTCATTGGTCAAAAGAGAGGCATATATAGGCGAATCAAATGAGGAGAGGGGTTATTAAGTAATCAATATATTCAGTTAAAGAGAGAAATAAAAAAGGGAATAAGAAAAGCAAAAAGAGACTATGAGGTTAAAGTTGCAAGAGAATCGAAGACTAACCCAAAGGATTTTTCAGGTATCAGAAGTAAGATTAGGGACAAGATAGGCCACTCAAAAGTTACTCAGGTCAGCTCACCGTCAGTGATAAGGAAATGTGTAGACTTTTTAACACTTACTTCCTCTCAGTTTTTACACAGGAAGATACTAGCGATATTCCAGAAATAATAAATTATGTAGACCAGGACGATAGTAAACTATGCACGATTAGGGTCACAAGTGACATGGTCCTTAGACAAATAGATAAATTAAAACCTAACAAATCCCCAGGCCCTGATGAACTGTATGCAAGGGTTCTAAAGGAATGTAAAGAGGAGCTTAGCAAACCTATCGCTAATCTTTTCAACATATCACTGCAAACTGGCATGGTGCCAGATAAGTGGAAAATTGCAAATGTGATACCTATTTTCAAAGCAGTAGACAGGTCCTTAGTTTCGAACTATAGACCAATAAGCCTAACCTCCATAGTGGAAAATTTATGGAATCAATAATTGCCGAGGCAATTGTAGCCATCTTGAAAAGCATAAATTTATCAACGAATCTCAGCACGGTTTTACAAAAGGGCGTTCTTGCCTTACAAATTTAATAACTTTTTCACTAAGGTATTTGAGGAGGTAGATCATGGTAATGAATATGATATTGTGTATATGGACTTCAGTAAGGCTTTTGATTGAGTCCACATCAGAGACTATTGAGGAAAATTAAGGCACACGGAATAGGAGGAGAAATTTTTCCTGGATAGAGGCATGGCTGACAAATAGGCAGCAGAGAGTTTGCATAAATGGGGAGAAATCAGAGTGGGGAAGCGTCACAAGCGGTGTTCCACAGGGGTCAGTATTGGGCCCTTGTTGTTCACAATCTACATAAACGACATAGATGAGGGAATAAATAGCGACATAAGCAAGTTTGCCGATGACACCAAAATAGGCCGTCCAATTCATTCAAATGAGGACATTAGAGCACTCCAGGAAGATTTGAATAGACTGATGCAGTGGTCAGAGAAGTGGCAGATGCAGTTTAATATAGATAAATGCAAAGTTCTAAATATTGGACAGGGCAATAACCATGCCACATATAAATTAAATAATACAGATCTTAATATTACTGATTGCGAAAAGGATTTAGGAGTTCTGGTTAGCAGTAACCTAAAACCAAGACAGCAGTGCATAAGTGTTCGCAATAAAGCGAACAGAATCCTTGGCTTCATATCAAGAAGCATAAATAATAGGAGTCCTCAGGTTGTTCTTCAACTCTATATATCCTTGGTTGGGCCTCATTTGGATTGTGCTGCACAGTTTTGGTCACCGTATTACAGAATGGATATGGGTGCTCTGGGAAACGTACAGGGGAGGATGACTGAGTTGGTTCCATGTATCAGAGATCTTCCTTATGGGGATGGACTGGGGGCCCTGAATCTGCACTCTCTGGAAAGGCGTGGAATTGGGGGGGATGTGATTGAGGTGTATAGGTGGAAGGCAGGAATGAATGAAGGGGATGTAAATAGCGTGCTAAAAGTATCTAGTATTGACGGGACTCGCAGCAATGGCTTTAAGTTGGATAAATTCGGATTTAGGAAGGATATAGGAAAGCATTGGTTTGGTAGTGGAGTTGTCGATGAGTGGAACGAGCTCCCGATTACAGTTGTGGAGGCTGAGACGTTGTGTAGTTTTAAAAATGGGCTAGATAAATATATGAGTGGGTGCGGGTGGGTGTGAGTTGGACTTGACTAGTTTGTGCTACTAGGTCAGATGCCATGCTTCTTCCTTAAGTGAATGTAACCTGACCTGGCTGGGCCAGGGCATTGGCTTAAGCCGGTGGGAGATGTGGACCTGCCTCACATGGGCCAGTAGGCCTGCTGCAGTGTTCCTTCTTTCTTATGTTCTTATGTTCTTAAAAAAATATATCAGTGTATTTGTGTTTTAAAATATATTTCCTTTCCTTCCTTGCAGAACAAGCCAGACGAACTCTGTGTGGGTGACTTCACTTGTGCTCCGAGCTCTTAACGAGGTGTCTGTCAGCTGGTCTCACTTACTTTATGTGGATCCCCAGGTGACAGACAAGGCTTTGAAGTGAGTTTCATGTGTACCCTTTGCTTGTCTAAGGTGTTACTCAACAAAGGTTCAGTGTTTGCTCAGTATTGCCATTTTATTCCTCTATACTTCAGTAATAATTATTGGTAGTCTTATTTGCCTTCATATTTCGTCACTAAGAAAGACAAGAATTGCCACTGTCATGTTGTTTTGTATTTGTTGGTAGAGAAGAAGGATAGTTCAGACATTTACTACAAACGTATTTGTGTAAATTAGGTAAGGAGTAGTTGGGACTGATCTGGTGACCTCACACGTGCCATATCACTACCCTACCAGCTAGTACATGATTGACTAGTCTTTCATATCTGGGGATGTACTTAAAATGAGAAGGATCATATCCCATGAAAATACCTTGATAGTCCACAACAACTCAGATTATTATAAAATATTTAAGTGTAACTACACAAATGGTTATTTCATGCATTAAAAATATTAATCCATACACATTAGATAGAATCATGCTGGTATCCACACATCAGCCAAAACTCTGCTGGTATCCACACATTAGCCAGAACTCTGCTGGTATCCACACATTAGCCAGAACTCTGCTGGTATCCACACATTAGCCAGAACTCTGCTGGTATCCACACATTAGCCAGAACTCTGCTGGTATCCACACATTAGCCAGAACTCTGCTGGTATCCACACATTAGCCAAAACTCTGCTGGTATCCACATATTAGCCAGAACCTTGCCAGTATCCACACATTAGCCAGAGCCCTGCTGGTATCCACACATATTAGCCAGAGCCCTGCTGGTATCCACACATATTAGCCAGAGCCCTGCTGGTATCCACACATATTAGCCAGAGCCCTGCTGGTATCCACACATATTAGCCAGAGCCCTGCTGGTATCCACACACATTAGCCAGAGCCCTGCTGGTATCCACACATAAGCCAAAACTCTGCTGGTATCCACACATTAGCCAGAACTCTGTTGGTGAGGAAACTTACTATGAGGTGCTTGGCTGATATAAAATTAACAATCCTACCCTCAAAAGTTTTCGGTGTTTATATCTTTGCAAAGTGTTAATGGGATGAAGGAGTAGCAGGGTCCCACCTCACTATGCACAAATTGGAATAAACTTACTTGGTGTGGAATCTGTCCCTAGCTAGATTTCTCGGTGACCATCCCAGGTTAGCCTGACCCCTATGATGCTTTCTACTCAATGGTCATGTGCAAGAGGAGAATGGTACCTGCAAACAATTAATATGTTAGTAACTCTGGCATAGGACATAGGCTACCATAGATTCTTGGAGCTGCCCTAACTCGACTCAGTATACTTTGTTTCAGGAACTACTAGCTTCTTTTATTATGTTCACAGGGCTTAATTCACTAAGCAAACTCTAATGTAGCCTACCTTAGGGTAAGGCATTGCCCCCACTCATAATCCAAAGTTCCCTATCCCTATATTCACCCCAATTGCATTTTCATGACTTTGCACTTGGTAGGGGTGAACTCCAGGAGCAAGTTTTTGGACCAGGCCTGCAGCCTGTCCAGATCCCTTTGTATTTCTACCTGGTCCTCATCCTCTTCTCATCAACTTCACATCATCTGCAAATGGGGACACTCCTGAGTATTTCTTCCGTCATGTCATTCACATATACCAGAAACAGCACCAGCCCATGATGACACTCTTCAGGTTGCTTGTTCTATCTAGGTTGGAATACTGCTGCACACTTAATGGCACCTTTCAAGGCAGGTGAAATTGCTGACCTAGAAAATGTACAGAGAACCTTCACGGCACACACAACTGCGATAAAGCACCTCAATTACTGGGAATGCATGAAGTTCCTAAACCTGTACTCCCTAGAATGCAGGTGGGAGAGATACATGATCATATACACTTGGAAAATCCTAGAGGGATTAGTACCAAACTTGCACACGAAAATCACACTATGAAAGCAATAGAGTCGGCAGACGATGCAACTAGCATGATAAGAGACATGATAAGAGACAACACAATAAGTGTCAGGGGCCCAAGACTGTTCAACTGCCTCCCAGCATACATAAGGGGATTACCAATAGACCCCTGGCTGTCTTCAAGCAGGCACTGGACAAGCACCTAAAGTCAGTACCTGACCAGCCGGGCTGTGGTTCGTACGTCGGTTTGTGTGCAGCTAACAGTAACAGCCTGGTTAATCAGGCCCTGATCCACCATGAGGCCTGGTCACAGACCGGGGCCGCGGGGGCATTGAACCCCGGAACCCTCTCCAGGTATACTCCAGTCCTAGGACTCACCCCCTGTGGAATCCCGCTTGTCACAGGCGCCCACTCTGACACCTTGTTACGTACCATGACTCGCTGATGTCTTCCTGACATATATTCCCTGATCCATTGCAGTGCCTTTCCTGTTATTCCTGCCTGGTCCTCCAACTTTTGCACTAATCTCTTGTGTGAAACTGTGTCAAAAGCCTTCTTACAGTCCTAGAAAATGCAATCTACCCACCCCTCTCTTTCCTGTCTTACTGCTGTCACCCTGTCACAGAACTCCAGTAAGTTTGTGACACTGGATTTCCCATCCTTGAAACCATGCTGGTTGTCGTTCATAAGCTCATTCCTTTCTATGTGCTCCACCACTCTTCTGATAATCTTCTCCATGACTTTGCATATTATACATGTCAGTGACACTGTTCTATAGTTTAATGCTTCGTGTCTGTCTCCTTTTTTTAAAATTGGGACTACGTTTGCTGTCTTCCATGCCTCAGGTAGTCGCCTTGTTTCAATAGATGTGTTGAAGATTGTTGTCAGTGGCACACACAGTGCCTGTGCTCCCTCTTTCAGGACCCATGGAGAGATGTTATCCAGCCCCATCGCCTTTGAGGTATCTAGCTCGCTTAGCCGCCTCTTCACTTCTTCCTCGGTTGTATGTATTGTTTCCAGCACTTTGTGTACCTCATCTCTGTCTTTCCGGAGTCCCTTCTGTCTCCTCTGTGAACACTTCTTTGAATCTCGTGTTGAGCTCCTCACATTCTTCTTGATCATTTCTTGTGATCTTCCCTCCTTCCCTCCTCAGCCTGATTACCTGGTCCTTGACTGTTGTTTTCATCCTGATGTGGCTGTACAACAGCTTTGGGTCAGATTTGACTTTCGCTGCTATGTTATTTTCGTATTGTCATTGGGCCTCCCTTCTTACCTGTGCATATTTATTTCTGGCTTATGACTGTGCATATTTATTTCTGGCTTTACGACTGCTCTCCTTATTCTCCTGGGTCTTTTGCCTTCTATACTTCTTCCATTCTCTAGCACACTTGGTTTTGGCCTCTCTACACCTTTGAGTGAACCAAGGGCTCATCCTGGCCTTCTTGTTATTTCTGTTACCCTTGTGTTTGTGTGTGTGACCCAATTAATATTTGCACTAATAACTCATTACAGTTTTGACTGGGTGTGGACTTGTGAATTGCTCATTACTTTATAATTTGTTCATAATTGTGACCATGTATAGACGTGTAGATGATTCATTACCTTTGTAACTTGGTCATGATTCTGACCAGATCTACCTGGAGTTCAGTTCCTTGTAACTTGTTCAGCTATCAAAACTGCGGCCTAGTCCCTGGACCCATTATGTACCTCTGTAATCCTTTGACTACTGCCCACAGGATGGGTATGGTCTATAAAGATATTAAACTAACTTT
>WNWK01023697.1:0-30736 GCA_009830355.1 Cherax destructor | reverse complement strand
TTTTTAATATTTATTAATTATTTACATATTTTTAAAATCCCATTAAAAATCTATAAAAATCAATATTTTTATAGAATATTTCATATTATTTTCGAAAAATACATGAAACATTAAAAAGCTCAGAAAAATGTGCTAAAATCGTATTTTATTGCATATTTCGACGTTTTAGAGCGGTTTGAGTGCTTTTCTGGCAAAACTCATTTTTTAGCTAAAATACTTACATTTTCACACTTTTAAATAGAATTTCTACTGCAATTGAAATTTATGGGAAAAGTAAGCAAAATTTATGATTTTTTTAGGAAGCTTACTCATAGGTATATTTTATCTAAAAATAGTTATTCAGAAAATCCTTGAAATGCCTTAATCGTCAAAATGCAATAAAATCAAGTTTTATAACATTTTTGAATATTTATTAATTATTTACATTTTTTAAAAATCCCATTAAAAATCTATAAAAATCAATATTTTTATAGAATATTTCATATTATTTTCGAAAAATACATGAAACATTAAAAAGCTCAGAAAAATGTGCTAAAATCGATTTTATTGCATATTTCGACGTTTTAGAGCGGTTTGAGTGCTTTTCTGGCAAAACTCATTTTTTAGCTAAAATACTTAGATTTTCACACTTTTAAATAGAATTTCTACTGCAATTGAAATTTATGGGAAAAGTAAGCAAAATTTTATGATTTTCTTTAGGAAGCTTACTCATAGGTATATTTTATCTAAAAAATAGTTTTCAGAAAATCCTTAAAATGCTCTTAAATCGTCAAAAATGCAATAAAATAAGTTTTATAGCATTTTGAATATTTATTAATTATTTACATATTTTTAAAAATCCCATTAAAAATCTATAAAAATCAATATTTTTATAGAATATTTCATATTATTTTCGAAAATACATGAAAATAAAGCTAGAAAATTGCTAAATGTATTTTATTGCATATTTCGACGTTTTAGAGCGGTTTAGTGCTTTTCTCAAACTCATTTTTAGCTAAAATACTTAATTTTCACACTTTTAAATGAATTTCTACTGCAATTGAAATTATGGGAAAAGTAACAAAATTTATGATTTTCTTTAGGAAGCTTACTATAGGTATATTTTATCTAAAATGTTTTCAGAAAATCCTAAAATGCCTTAAATCGTCAAAAATGCAATAAAATAAGTTTTAAGCATTTTTAATATTTATAATTATTACATATTTTAAAATCCATTAAAAATCTTAAAATAATATTTTAAGAATATTTCATATTATTTTCGAAAATACATGAAACATTAAAAGCTCAGAAAATGTGCTAAAATGTATTTTATTGCATATTTCGACGTTTTAGAGCGGTTTGAGTGCTTTTCTCAAAACTCATTTTAGCTAAAATACTAATTTTCACACTTTAAATAGAATTTCACTGCAATTGAAATTTATGGAAAAGTAAGAAAATTTTATATTTTCTTTAGGAAGCTTACTATAGGTATATTTTATCTAAAAAATAGTTTTCGAAAATCTTGAAAATGCTTAATCGTCAAATGCAATAAAATAAGTTTATAGCATTTAATTTATAATTATTTAATATTTTTAAAAATCCCATTAAAAATCTAAAATAATTTAGAATATTTCATATTATTTTCAAAAATACATGAAACATTAAAAGCTCAGAAAATGTGCTAAAATCGTATTTTATTGCATATTTCGAGTTTTAGAGCGGTTTGAGTGCTTTTCTGCAAAACTCATTTTTAGCTAAATACTTAATTTTACACTTTAAATAAATTTCTACTGCATGAAATTTATGGAAAAGTAACAAAATTTATGATTTTCTTTAGGAAGCTTACTTAGGTTATTTTATCTAAAAATTTTTTCAGAAAATCTTGAAAATGTTAATCGTCAAAAATGCAATAAAATAAGTTTTATAGCATTTTAATATTTATAATTATTTACATATTTTAAAAATCCATTAAAAATCTTAAAATAATATTTTTATAGAATATTTCATATTATTTTCGAAAATACATGAAACATTAAAACTCAGAAAAATGTGTAAATCTATTTTATTGCATATTTCGAGTTTTAGCGGTTTGAGTGCTTTTCTTGCAAAACTCATTTTTACTAAAATACTTAATTTTACACTTTAAATAAATTCTATCAATTGAAATTTATGGGAAAGTAAGCAAAATTTAATGATTTTCTTTTAGGAAGTTACTTAGGTGTATTTTATTAAAAAAATTTTTTCAGAAAATCTGAAAATGCTTTAATCGTCAAAAATGCAATAAAATAAGTTTTATAGATTTTAATATTTATAATTATTTAATATTTTTAAAAATCCATTAAAATCTTAAAATCAATATTTTTATAGAATATTTCATATTATTTTGAAATACATGAAACATTAAAAGCTCAGAAAATGTGCTAAAATCGTATTTTATTGCATATTTGACGTTTTAGAGCGGTTTGAGTGCTTTTTCAAAACTCATTTTTACTAAAATACTTAGATTTTCAACTTTTAAATGAATTTCTACTGCAATTGAAATTTATGGAAAAGTAAGCAAATTTAATGATTTTCTTTGAAGCTACTCTAGGTGTATTTTTCAAAAATTTTTCAGAAAATCCTAAAATGCCTTAAATCGTCAAAAATGCAATAAATAAGTTTTATAGCATTTTAATATTATAATATTTACATATTTTTAAAAATCCATTAAAAATCTTAAAAATCAATATTTTTATAGAATATTTCATATTATTTTGAAAATACATGAAACATTAAAAGCTCAGAAAAATGTGCTAAAATGATTTTATGCATATTTGACGTTTTAGAGCGGTTTGAGCGCTTTTTGGCAAAACTCATTTTTTAGCTAAAATCCATAGATTTTCACACTTTTAAATAAATTAATAGAATTTCTACTGCAATTGAAATTTATGGGAAAAGTGAGCTTACTCATAGGTATATTTTATCTAAAAAAATAATTTTTCAGAAAATCCATAAAAATGTCTTGAATCGTCAAAAAATGCAATAAAATAACGTTTTATAGCATTTTTTAATATTTATAAATGATTTACATATTTTTAAAAAATCCCAATAAAAATCAATATTAATTTAGAATATTTCATATTATTTTCCAAAAATACATGAAACATTAAAAAGCTCAGAAAAATGTGGTAAAATCGCATTTGATGGCATATTTCGACGTTTTAGAGCGGTTTGAGTGCTTTTCTGACAAAACTCATTTTTTAGCTAAAATACGTAGATTTTCAAACTTTTAAATAGAATTTCTACTGCAATTGAAATTTATGGGAAAAGTAAGCAAAATTTAATGATTTTCTTTTAGGAAGCTTACTCCTAGGTGTATTTTATCAAAAAAATAGTTTTTTTCAGAAAATCCTTGAAAAAGCCTTAAATCGTCAAAAAATGCAATTAAATCAAGTTTTATAGCATTTTTTAATATTTAATAATTATTTACATATTTTTAAAAAATCCCATTAAAAATCTATAAAAATCAATATTTTTATAGAATATTTCATATTATTTTCGAAAAATACATGAAACATTAAAGAGCTCAGAAAAATGTGATAAAAATCGTATTTTATTGCATATTTGGACGTTTTAGAGCGGTTTGAGTGCTTCTCTTGCAAAACTCATTTTTTAGATAAAATACTTAGATTTTCAAACTTTTAAATAGAATTTCTACTGCAATTGAAATTTATGGGAAAAGTAAGCAAAATTTATTGATTTTCTTTTAGGAAGCTTACTCCTAGGTGTATTTTTTGATGTTCAGGTGAAGGTGTAAGGTGAACTACAGGTGACTTACACAGGTGAGTGTATAAGGTGAACTACAGTTTTAGGAACCATAACAAAAATAATACACCACAACACTACCTACCCTGCAGCTGTGTCAAGACCCAGCAAGACCACACCACTACCACTCCTGCAGCTGTGGTCAAGACCCAGCAAGACCACACCACTACCTACCCTGCAGCTGTGTCAAGACCCAGCAAGACCACACTACTACTCACTGCAGCTGTGGCAAGACCCAGCAAGAAAATCCTTGAAAAGCCTTAAATCGTCATAAAATGCAATTAAATCAAGTTTTATAGCATTTTTGAATATTTATAAATTATTTACATATTTTTAAAAATCCCATTAAAATCTATAAAATCAATATTTTTATAAATATTTCATATTTTTCGAAAAATACATGAAACATTAAAGAGCTCAGAAAAATGTCTAAAATCGTATTTTATTCATTTTCGACGTTTTAGAGCGGTTGAGTGCTTTTCTTGCAAAACTCATTTTAGCTAAATACTTAGACTTTCAAACTTTTAAATAGAATTTCTACTGCAATTGAAATTTATGGAAAAGTAAGCAAAATTTAATGATTTTCTTTAGGAATCTTACTTAAGGTGTATTTTATCTAAAAAATTGTTTTTCAGAAAATCCTTAAAATGTCTTTAAATCGTCAAAAATGCAATAAAATCAAGTTTATAGCATTTTTGAATATTTCAAAATTTTATTTAACTATTTTTAAAAATCCCATTAAAAATCTTTAAAAATCAATATTTTTATAGAATATTTTCATATTATTTTCGAAAAATACATGAAACATTAAAAACTCAGAAAAAATGTGTAAATCGTATTTTATTGCATATTTGACGTTTTAGAGGGTTTGAGTGCTTTTCTTGCAAAACTCATTTTAGCTAAAATATAGATTTTCACACTTTAAATAGAATTTCATAAATTGAAATTTTTGGGAAAAGTAAGCAAAATTTTATGATTTTCTTTTAGGCAAGCTTTATCAAATAGTTTTTAGAAAATCTTAAAAATGCCTTGAATGTAAAAAATGCAATAAAATACGTTTTATAGCATTTTAATATTTATAAATATTTACATATTTTTAAAAATCCCATTAAAAATCTATAAAAATCAATATTTTTATAGAATATTTCATTTATTTTCGAAAAATACATGAAACATTAAAAAGCTCAGAAAATGTGCTAAAATGTATTTTATTGTATTTCGACGTTTTAGAGCGGTTTGAGTGTTTTTCTGAAAACTCCTTTTTACCTAAAATATAGATTTTCACACTTTTAAATAGAATTTACTTAATTGAAATTTATGAGAAAAGTAAGCAAAATTTAATGATTTTCTTTAGGAAGTAACTCCTAGGTGTATTTTATAAAAAAAAATAGTTTTTGTCAGAAAATCCTTGAAAATTCCTTAAATCGTCAAAAGATGCAATTAAATCAAGTTTTATAGCATTTTTGAATATTTATAAATAATTTACATATTTTTAAAAAATCCCATTAAAAATCTTTATAATCAATATTTTATATAGAATATTTCAATTATTTTCAAAAAAATAATGAAACATTAAAAGCTCAGAAAAATGTGGTAAAATGGATTTTATGGCATATTTCGACGTTTTAGAGCGGTTTGAGTCCTTTTCTGACAAAACTCATTTTTTAGCTAAAATACGTAGATTTTCAAACTTTTAAATAGAATTTCTACTGCAATTGAAATTTATGAGAAAAGTAAGCAAAATTTAATGATTTTCTTTTAGGAAGCTTACTCCTAGGTGTATTTTATCAAAAAATTTGAAAATCCTTGAAAAAGCCTAAATCGTCAATGCAATTAAATCAAGTTTTATAGCATTTTTAATATTTATAATTATTTAATATTTTTAAAAATCCATTAAAAATCTTTAAAAATCAATATTTTTATAGGATATTTCATATTATTTTCGAAAAATACATGAAACATTAAAAAGCTCAGAAAAATGTGCTAAAATCGTATTTTATTGTATTTTTCGACGTTTTAGAGCGGTTTGAGTGCTTTTCTGGCAAAACTCATTTTTTACCTAAAATACATAGATTTTCACACTTTTAAATAGAATATCTACTGCAATTGAAATTTATGGGAAAAGTAAGCAAAATTTTATGATTTTCTTTTAGGAAGCTTACTCATAGGTATATTTTATCTAAAAATATAATTTTTCAGTAAAATCCATAAAAATGCCTTGAATCGTCAAAAAATGCAATAAAATAACGTTTTATAGCATTTTAATATTTATAAATGATTTACATATTTTTAAAAAATCCGATTAAAAATCTGTAAAAATCAATATTAATTTAGAATATTTCATATTATTTTCGAAAAATACATGAAACATTAAAAAGCTCAGAAAAATGTGCTAAAATCGTATTTTATTGCATATTTCGACGTTTTAGAGCGGTTTGAGTGCTTTTCTGACAAAACTCATTTTTTAGCTAAAATACGTAGATTTTCAAACTTTTAAATAGAATTTCTACTGTAATTGAAATTTATGGGAAAAGTAAGCAAAATTTAATGATTTTCTTTTAGGAAGCTAACTCCTAGGTGTATTTTATAAAAAAAATAGTTTTTTTTCAGAAAATCCTTGAAAATTTCTTAAATCGTCAAAAGATGCAATTAAATCAAGTTTTATAGCATTTTTGAATATTTATAAATAATTTACATATTTTTAAAAAATCCCATTAAAAATCTATAAAAATCAATATTTTTATAGAATATTTCATATTATTTTCGAAAAATACATGAAACATTAAAAAAGCTCAGAAAATGTGCTAAAATGTGTATTTTATTGCATTTTGACGTTTTAGAGCGGTTTGAGGCTTTTCTGCAAAATTCATTTTAGCTAAAATCTTAGATTTTCAAATTTTAAATGAATTCACTGCAATCGAAATTTGGGGAAAAGTGCAAGCAAAATTTATGATTCTTTAGAAGCTATTGGTGTATTTTATCTAAAAAAACTGTTCGAAAATCCTTGAAAATTAACGCAAAAGTCATAAAATCAGTTTTATAGATTTGAATATTCTAGATTATTTCTATTTTAAAATCTATAAAACATAAATCAATATTTTATAGATATTTCATATTATTTTCGAAAATACATGAAACATTAAAAAGCTCAGAAAATGTCTAAAATCGTATTTTATTGATTTTTCTGACGTTTTAGAAGGGTTTGAGTGCTTTTCTGAAAACTCATTTTTTACCTAAAATACATGATTTTACACTTTAAATAGATTTCTACTGCAATTTGAAATTTATGGAAATAAGCAAAATTTATGATTTCTTTAGGTAAGCTTACTCAGGTATTTTATCTAAAATTAAGTGTTTTAGAAATCTTGAAAATCCTATGTCAAAGCAATTAAACGTTTATAATTTTGATATTATAAAAATAAATTTTTAAAAATCATTAAAATTGTTTAAGTTCAATATTTATAGAATATTTCATAATTTTGAAATATAAATACATTAAAGCTTAAGGAAATTTCCTAAACGTATTTTAGCATTTTTACGTTTTAGAGCGGTTTGAGTCTTTTGAGCTAAACTCTTTTTTTTAGCAAAGAATACATATAGATTTAAACTTTTAACTAGAATTCACTGCAATTGAAATTTATGGCATTAAGAAATTTAATGATTCTCTTTAGGAAGTTTATCCTAGTATATATTATAATCATTCTTTCAGAAAACTTGAAAAGTTTAAATCGGTAAAAAAGGGCATAAGTTTTATAGCATTTTAATATTTATATTGTTACATATTTTTAAAACTTTTAAAATTTAAATCAATTTTTATAATTTTATATATTTTGAAAAGTACATAAACTTCCAATCCTCCAGGACCTACATGTGTATATTTTCATGTATCTCTCAAGACCTTCAACTGTTCCCAGTAATTTAGGAGCCTTATCGTACTTAAGTGTGCCGTGCAAGTTCTTTGTACACTCTCCAGGTCAGCAATGTCGCCAACCTTGAAATGTACAGCAGTATTCAGCCTAGAGAGCACAAGCGATTTGAAAAGAATCATCATGGGCTTGGCGTCCTTAGTTCTCATTATCCATCCTATCATTTTCTTAGCAGATGAGGTAGATACATTGTTGTGGTCTTTGAAGGCGAGATCCTCTGGCATTATCACTCCCAGGTTTTTCACATTACTTTTTCGCTCTATTGTATGTTTAGAATTTGTTGTTTTCTCCTGATACATTTTTAATTTCCTCAAGTTTTCCATATCTGAGTATTTGAAATTTCACCTCGTTGAACTTCACATTGTTTTGAGTGGCCAATTTGAAGATTTGGTTGATGTCCGCTTCTTACGGTGTCGTCGATGGAGGTCACTGCCATGGCAATCCGGATGTCATCCGCAAAGGAAGACACATCTGTGTCTATGTCAGAAATGAGGATGAGGAATAGAATGGGAGCGTGTACTGTGCCTTGTGGTACAAAGCTTTTCACCATAGCTGCCTGGGATTTTACTCTGTTTACTATTAATCTTTGTGTTCTATTTGTCAGGAAGTTATAGATCCATCTACCAACTTTTCCTGTTATTCTTTTATCACGCATTTTGTGTGCTATTACACCATGGTCACACTTGTCGAAAGCTTTTGCAAAGTCTGTGTATACTACATCTGTATACTACATCTGTATTTTGTTTATCCTCAACAGCATCCAGGACCCTGTCATAGTGGTCTAGTAGCTGGGACAGGCTGGAGTGACCTGTTCTAAACCTGTGTTGCCCTGGGTTAAGTAACTCATGGGTATCTAGGTGGTTGGCGATCTTGCTTCTCAGAACCTTTTCAGTGATTTTTATATAGGATGTTAGTGCTATCGGTCTGTAGTTCTTTGCAATTGCTTTACTGCCACCTTTGTGGAATGGGGCTATGTCTGTTGTTTTTAGTGAGTGTGGATGACCCCTGTGTCCATGCTCCCTCTACCTGGAATGCTAAAGGCACGTGGCAGGGGCTTCTTGCAATTCTTGATGAACACGGAGTTCCATGAGTCTGGGCCTGGGGCAGAGTACATGGGCATGTCATTTATTGCCTTTTCAAAGTCTTGTGGAGTTAGTATAATATCCAAGATTTTTGAGATGACCAAATTTTGGGGTCGTTCATAAAGAATTCATTTGGATTGTCGACCCTTATTCTGGGCAGCGGCTCGCTGAACACTGAGTCGTATTGAGACTTTAATATCTCACTCATTTCTTGGATGTCATCTGTGTATGTCCCATCCTTCCTAAGCAGGGGCCCAATACTGGATGTTGTTTTTCCCTTAGATTTGGCATAAGAGAAGAGGATTTTTTTTTCAGTTTCCTTTATGGCTTTTAGTTCTTCCTGTGATTCTTGTCTCCTGTAAGATTCCTTCAGTTTAAGTTTGATATTTGCAATTTCAGTGACCAGCTTACCCTACTTCTCCTGTGTTTGCCTTTGCAACATTGCACAGCTCCTGATGATGCACTGAGAAGTGTGAAAGTACTTGAACTAATGATTTCCACCCCCGTGGCTTGGCTTGCATTCTTAGAGATCCCTCCTCTCTGTGATTGTTTAGCATATATATATATATATATATATATATATTATTATAATATATATATATAATATATAATATATATATATTTTATATATATATATATTATATATAATATTATATATAAATAATAAATGGGATTAAGTCAGGAGTATCTGAGAGAGTTAGAGCTAAGGAAGGGGTAGCAATAATGTTGAAGGATCAGTTATGGAAGGAAAAGAGGAATATAAATGTTAAATTCAAGATTATTGGATTAAAATAAGGGTCGGATGCGAAAAGTGGGTCATAATAAGCGTGTATGCACCTGGAGAAGACAGGAGTGTAGAGGAGAGAGAGAGATTTTGGGAGATGTTAAGCGAATGTATAGGAACTTTTAACCAAATGAGAAGTAATTGTGGTAGGGGACCTAAATGCTAAAGTGGGAGAAACATGCAGAGAGATTAGTAGTAAGTTTGGGTGCCAGGTGTAAATGATAATGGGAGCCTTTGATTGAACTTTGTATAGAAAGGGGTTTAGTTATAGGTATCATATTTTAAGAAAAGAGGATAAATAAGTATACAAGATATGATGTAGGAAAGCGTAATGACGAGTAGTTTGTTAGGAACTATGTATTGTGTGAAGTAAGATAGAATATAGACCTGATATGAGTTTAGAACTTGGAGGTAAATGATAACATGTTTATAGAAGGGCTAACTGTAGATTGATTAATGTCTTAGAAGTCTATCGTTTTTAGTTATAGCTACAGGGAGTAAAAGGTAGATGGAATACAAGGAAAATATAATCAGTAAGTAAAAGAGAGGTGAAGGTTTATAAACTAAAAGAGGAGGCAGTTAGGTAAGATATAAACAACTATTGGGGGATAGATGGGCTAGTGAGAGTGTAGGAAATGGGGTCGAAAATGTATGGGGTAGATTTAAAAATGTAGTGTTAGAGTGTTCAGCAGAAGTTTGTGGTTACAGGCGAGTGGGTGCGGGAGGGAAGAGGAGCGATTGGTGGAATGATGATGTAAAGAGAGTAGTAAGGAGAAAAAGTTAGCATATGAGAGGTTTTACAAAGTAGAAGTGATGCAAGGAGGGAAGAGTATATGGAGAGAAAAGAGAGGTTAAAAGAGTGGTGAAGCAATGTAAAAGAGAGCAGATGAGAGAGTGGGTGAGATGTTATCAGCAAATTTTGTTGAAAATAAGAAAAGTTTTGGAATGAGATTAATAAGTTGAGGAAGCCTAGAGAACAAATGGATTTGACAGTTAAAAATAGGAGAGGAGAGTTATTAAATGGAGAGTTAGAGGTATCGGGAAGATGGAGAGAATATTTTGAGGATTTGTTAAATGTTGATGAAGACAGGGAAGCTGTGATTTCGTGTGTAGGGCAAGGAGGAATAACATCTTGTAGGAGTGTGGAAGAGCCAGTTGTGGTGTAGGGGAAGTTCGTGAGGCAGTGGGTAGAATGAAAGGGGTAAGGCAGCTGGGATTGATGGGATAAAGATAGAAATGTTAAAAGCAGGTGGGGATATAATTTTGGAGTGGTTGGTGCTATTATTTAATAAATGTATGGAAGAGGGTAAGGTACCTAGGGATTGGCAGAGAGCGTGTATTGTTCCTTTGTATAAAGGCAAAGGGGACAAAAGAGAGTGCAAAAATTATAGGGGAATAAGTCTGTTGAGTGTACCTGGTAAAGTGTATGGTAGAGTTATTATTGAAAGAATTAAGAGTAAAACAGAAAGCAGGATAGCAGATGAACAAGGGGGCTTTAGGAAAGGTAGGGGTGTGTAGACCAAGTGTTTACAGTGAAACATATAGGTGAACAGTATTTGGATAAGGGTAAAGATGTTTTTGTGGCATTTATGGATTTGGAAAGGCGTATGATAGGGTAGATAGGGGGCAATGTGGCAGATGTTGCAGGTGTATGGAATAGGAGGAAGGTTACTGAAAGCAGTGAAGAGTTTTTATGAGGATAGTGAGGCTCAGGTTAGAGTGTGTAGGAGGGAAGGGGACTATTTCCCAGTAAAAGTGGGCCTTAGACAAGGATGTGTGATGTCACCGTGGTTGTTCAATATATTTATAGATGGGGTTGTAAGAGAAGTGAATGCGAGGGTCTTGGCAAAAGGTGTTGGGCTAAAAGATAAAGAAGCAAATACAAAGTGGGAGTTGTCACAGTTGCTTTTTGCTGATGACACTGTGCTTTTGGGAGATTCTGAAGAGAAGCTGCAGAGGTTGGTGGATGAATTTGGTAGGGTGTGTAAAAGAAGAAAATTGAAAGTGAATATAGGAAAGAGTAAGGTGATGAGGATAACAAAAAGAATAGGTGACGAAAGATTGGATATCAGATTGGAGGGAGAGAGTATGGAGGAGGTGAATGTATTCAGATATTTGGGAGTGGACATGTCGGCGGATGGGTCTATGAAGGATGAGGTGAATCATAGAATTGATGAGGGAAAACGGTGAGTGGAGCACTTCGGAGTCTGTGGAGACAAAGAACCTTGTCCATGGAAGTAAAGAGGGAATGTATGAGAGTATAGTTATACCAACGCTCTTATATGGGTGTGAAGCATGGGTGATGAATGTTGCAACGAGGAGAAGGCTGGAGGCAGTGGAGATGTCATGTCTGAGGTCAATGTGTGGTGTGAATATAATGCAGAGAATTCGGAGTTTGGAAATTAGGAGGAGGTGCGGGATTACCAAAACGATTGTCCAGAGAGCTGAGGAGGGGTTGTTGAGGTGGTTTGGACATGTAGAGAGAATGGAACGAGACAGAGTGACTTCGAGAGTGTATAAATCTGTAGTGGAGGGAAGGCGGGGTAGGGGTCGGCCTAGGAAAGGTTGGAGGGAGGGGGTAAAGGAAGTTTTGTGTGCGAGGGGCTTGGACTTCCAGCAAGCATGTGTGAGCGTATTTGATAGGAGTGAATGGAGGCATATGGTTTTTAATACTTGATGTGCTGTTGGAGTGTGAGCAAAGTAACATTTATGAAGGGATTCAGGGAAACCGGCAGGCCGGACTTGAGTTCTGGAGATGGGAAGTACAGTGCCGGCACTCTGAAGGAGGGGTGTTAATGTTGCAGTTTTATAACTGTAGTGTAAAGCACCCTTCTGGCAAGACAGTGATGGAGTGAATGATGATGAAAGTTTTTCTTTTTCGGGCCACCCTGCCTTGGTGGGAATCGGCCGATGTGTTAATAAAAAAAAAAAATATATATATATATATATTATTGTAACCACGAACGAGTGGTATTGATCAATAACTACACTGCACTTGCCAGGGGTCGAACCCATGATGCTTTGGCCCGCCTCATGATGAGCAAAAACACATGACGCTCTAGTCCACTGAACCACACAATCCTTAAGAGTTTTTTTTTTATTTATTTAAAAACACATATATACATAACAATCTAATAAATGCCTAAGAATAAATCAGGCTCATATAAACAAAAACAAGCAAAAAGAACAGAAATAACACATCTGTCAATATATCCTATAATAAGAACCCCTGCCAAAAGCACATAAAAAAAACAAAAAATGTCCATCCTACTACCTATCCCAGCTAAATTTTCTGTACAAGAACATAACACACTGTCAATGAAACTGTACATACACTGTCTCAAAAACACCGTAAAATTAAACCTTTGGTTACATATCCTACTTCTTCCCTACCACAATACGCAGTACAAAGGCATGAAATAACATAAACCTTAAACTTTCTGCCTATAAAACAGTTGTTGCACAATAACACATAAAAACAACTGATCTCCATAACAAGGGTCACACCACAACATCTTAAATAAGAAATACATTAACATCAAGCCATCACTACCGTAGACAACACTGTCTACAACACAAAGTCACACTCCCACACCGGAGAATAAGTCCACACAAAATACATTTGTGTTGCATACATATACAAACACTAGAAAAAAACACATAAATATGCAGAAGCTGCACATAATGTAAATTCAAACAAAAGATAGTAAACACATACAGAATACAGTACTAAAAACATTAAACATAAGAAATACATAGCAAAACATCAACTTAATCCTACATGAATTGCCACAGATACCTGGGCCAACTGCACCCAAGCACACTTGCACACTGTCGGTTGACTAACACCTAATACCTCCTAACCTCAAACCTGCCACATAAATGCAAGCTGCCAGCACATCACCACCGACAAACCCTACTACTTGATCTTTAGAATATTACACTACTTCATCCTAGAGGAAAACCCCATGCGTCCATGACCCCTATGACAACCCCCCAAACCAACATCACTCCAAGTATGAGTCAACACACACCTGAAAAATTACCCTTAACCCCATAAAACCCCTGAAACGTCCAAAACTCGGACACCCACGATACCACCCCGACCTAACCCATCCTAGCTTCAACCCTGTATACCCACGCCTAACGAACCACATATCAATCAACCAACCAAACTATAACCTAAGTCAACCCCTTCCCGATATGCCCAACCTCCCCCCCCCTCGACCAGTCCCCCTCGATTGGCTCCTACTTCATCCCCAAAACTTTAAAAGGGACACCACCGTCATCGTTCTATAACCCTCAGAGAAAGCCTCAACCCAAGTTCTCCCATACAAACCCTGATTCCTACATTTTGTCCTGTACAAATGTGCCACCAAGGCACGAACCCGCCTCCCACCAACTACCTTGCGCATACCCCACGACACATATGAAATCAACCACCAGGTACATTAACCCTCTACATACATTTTCCCCAAACCCACCAATATCCAGGCTTAAAGCCCCTAACATCGAAAGCCCACCCCCACCCACACTCCTAAGAACCCGTCCAAACCATTCCCGTACCCCGCCTAAATCTTCACAAAAATACACCGCATGGTACGACGTATCCAAAAACCCACATCTCAAACAAGTACCCTCACTCGCTAAACCCATTAAAAACAATTGCGCTTTAGAAGCCAAGATTCCATGTAGGAATCGAAAAACCGTCTCCCTAACCCTCGCCCTCAGCCTTAACTTCCGGAAACCTACCCAAGTCGCCCGCCAATTATACTTTGGGTACTCTGCTACCCCCTGCACTATACCCCCCCTCCCCAAGCTTGTCCAAAACCCCCACCCGAAAACCCCTTGGCTCTCTGACGACTAGTAAAACCCTCAACATTGCCTCACATAAACTCAGGTCACGTCCACTCCACCACCTCCGTACCTCACGCATGACCACTCCCACCCACTTACCCCCACCCCTCCCTCCTCCACATATCTCTGCTTTACATATATCCCTATAAGCCTCCTCTGTAAGGGTATCAACCCCAAACCTCCCTTACTAACCGGTGTCATGACAACCTCCTTATTGAGCCAATGTCTACCAAAACCCCATATATACCGCAACACTCTCCGCTGTAATAATTCAACATCTCCCCCCACGAGTGGGTATACCCTTGCCACATGCCACAATTTACTATACAGTAAAACATTCACCACCATAACCCTCTGCATTAACGTCACATCTCCCGGTCTCCATCCACTCATTCGCGCTATTGTCGCCGTTACCACCTTAGAAGAATTTTCATCCCTCGCCCTACTCACATCATTACAAAAAATTATCCCACAAGTTTTCAAGCACTCAACAACATGCCAACCATACCTCTTCCCCAAGTCCCCGTCCACCCACGTCCCCACCTCTAACAATTTAGATTTTACCCTGTTAATCCTCATGCCCGTAGCTGCCCCAAAAACACTTATAATCCTCCCTATAGCATCTAACCCATCCCACCCACCTATGAGAATTGTTGTGTCATCAACATAACCCACTATTCCTGATGCACAACCAGGTACCTGACCCTCCTACCCTACCCCCTTCGATACTAACCTATAAAAAGTGTCCTGTAAGCATGCAAACAGAATTTGCGACAAAGGGCACCCCTGCCGCAAACCCCGCTTCATGTCCACCACGTTTCCCACCCTTCCATTCACTTGAACCCACACCAAAGCCCTCTAATACAACGTTTGAACCCAAACCACTACTTCATTCCCAAAACCCTGCTTACGAAGAATGTCAAATAACATATTCCTATCCACACTGTCATAAGCCGTTTCCCAATCAAGCCCTAAGACCCCACCCCCCTCTCGACCCTCAATGAATTCCCTAATCCTACCATGCCCATTCCCCATACACCTCCCCTGTATCCCATACTGACCACGCTCTATGATAGAATCTAAAACCTTTTTAACCCTTTTACCCAAAATCCTTGCAAAGATTTTGTAATCTGCACATAAAAGTGAAATAGCTCTGTAATCCCTAATCGTTTCTACCAATTTCCCTTAGGTACTAAAACCACAACTCCAGTGCGCTGATCCTCACCTTACTTCCTTCAAACGATTGAAAACTTTTGTCAAACATTCCTTCAACACTCCCCAATGTTGAACATAAAAATCACTAGGTGAGCCATCGACTCCCGGCGCTTTACCCATCTGCATCCCCTTTACCACGAACCACACTTCCTCCTCAGTTATACTACCCTCCACACCTTTCCTCTCCTCCTCACTAATCCCTACCTGTATACCCTCCAAAACTTCCTCTTTCGCCTCCACCTCCTCCAACCTCAGGTCTAGATACCGGCGAAACCAAACATCCACAAACGCGCTCATACCCTCTGTCGACCGCAGTACCTGTCCCTCTGTATACCCACCCAACTCCTCGTGCACCTTCAATGACGTCATCGTCATACCCTGCCTCCTCTTTCGAAAACCACGCAAGACAGTCAAAGACGGTTTGTCCCCCCACAGCACATCCTCAATACCTGCCCTCACTCTGATAGCCTGGAATCTCTCATTCTGTATATCCTTCAACTAGCCCATCAAAACCTCTATGTCCTCCAGCGAGTAACCCCCCCCCACATAACAATCCTGTAACTGCCCCTCCAAATACCTCTGCAGGCCATAACGCAATCGCGCCTGCTCTCTACCTTCACGTTTATAAAAATCCTGAATACCCACTTTTGCCACTCCATTCCACCAGCCCACCACATCTTCCCGGTCCTTCCCATCATTCCACATCCCCTCCCACCACTCCTGAAAACTCCTCCTACACAGTTCCCCCTGCAATAAGCCCACGTTAAGCTTCCAATAACTAGCATACGTTCTAACAGCTCCTTCCCATCCCAACACTGCCAACACACCCCTGTGATCGGAAAACCCAAAATCAATGCAATCCACACCCTCCACTATAACATCCCTCGACACATACACGCGATAGAGTCTTGCAGCATAGCCCCTACATATGAACGTATGTTCTATATGCCACCCACTGCCCCCTACCACATCTCTGACTCCTGCCGCACCCAAAACATCACGCAAAACCCCCAACTCACACCCCGCCCCTCTCGGTTCCACATCCCTCTTCCTAATCACACAATTCCAATCCCCTGTGATAATAGTCACAACCGGCAACCCACGTAAGAAATATATCAACTCCTCTCTCACAAACTCTTCCTTAGTTCTTCTACAACTTATAGCTGGCATATAAACTCCCACTATACACACTCTGACATTCCCCCATAAACCCTCAACCCTTACCACCCTTCCACCCCCCCCTCTTCCCATGCCAACAACCGAAAGGGACTGGTCACACGTATTCCTATAGCCACCCCTCCCTTGAAACTACCCGCACTACCCCCATAAACTGTAAACCCACTTAACGTCAAATCTCTCCCCAACCTATAATTATGCTCTTGCAATATACACACATCCACATTTAAACGTCTTAACGTCACCTCTACCCATTTATGTTTCACCTCTGCTTGGAGGCCATTTACATTCATTGTTAAACACCTGAACAGAACGCAGGGGGCTTTCCTCTACTTTTTAACTTCCTCGTTACTACAGACTTTCCCTTACTAATGCTCTCTTCCTCTACTGACACTCCCAGTACTTGCCTGTCTGCTTTCCTGTCCCTCCTTCCCTCTCTACCCTTGACACTCCCCGTACCCCTTTTGCCACCTCCACCCAGGCCTTCTTGCACACCTGTTGCCCAGGTGTTAGGACATCAACATCCAACGCTTCGAACGGCACATTTCGAAACCGTATATAAGTGTAGTACCGGGACACATCTCGAAGCCGTACCTCTAATCCCGTGTTGACGACAATCCTCTTCTCCTGATACGTTTCAACCACTCGCTCATATGCGCTGGCCACTGCAAACTTGACAAAAAATCCTCGACGAACCGTTGAGAGATATTCCAAATAATTCTTCATTGGATATCCCTAAAGAATCCCTAAACACAGCTGGGAGGAGAACATCTGCGTTGCTTGGTTAAATCGCACCCTGCAACACTTCATTACAGACAGTATTGACACGTCGTCTGTAGCGCTTCACCATGTTGATGAAAACTACCAGTTCTCAACTCCACCGCTAGGGACCAAAATCAAGCACACCTTAAGAGTAGCGCATCCAGTAGCACTGAATGTTGTACTCGCTACCCAAGGACATACGATGGTGTGCACTCCTCTAAGCTAATTTCATTCTACTCCCTGTTTGGTGTGCTAGCTCAACAAGCTAAATCTGTGAAAAAGACTGAGGAAACCAGTGATAACTAAGTGGATGGTCGGTGGACGGCTTCGTGTTTGAGAACTTACCCAGGATGTGAAGGGTTTAATGAAGCCAGTGATGTCTGAGTGCGGGACGGGTCTCAGGTAGCCAGCTGTGTGAACCTCCATATAGAGGAACTCGCTCGCCTCCGTCAACTGGTTCCTCTCTGCAGACATCATCAGGATACTTGTGTCCACCTCCTGCAGAAAAATTAAAAACTGTCAGAGGCTATTGTACTTTTTTTTCACAGTATGCATTTAATGTTATCTTCAACGATCATCAAGAGATTCTGGGTAGAAATTGGGCTACAATCATTATAGTAATACTTGGGTCATTATCACTCCTGTTAATAGGAACCTAAAACGGGTTTAACTTGTCATGAAATACGGTACAAAGTAAAAGTTACCCATTCTAAGAAAGCGAGTTACCGATGATCATTGAATAAAACATGTTACTTAGATATAATATCAATAATAGAAGGATATTTTATTATTGATTTTCTTAAATGTAGTGTACATGCGAGAAGAGGACTGACTGTTGATCTAAGTCCTAACTGATTAAATGATTAAAGAATATGATAAAACCAGCAAGTCCCTCTGCCTGAAGAACTCTGTGTCAAACACTGTCAAAAGGCATGTATTAGGTGTGAAGATCACCCTCCCACAGCACACTGTAACATTCTACAACGACTATTTTTGTAATAATCAGAAGTAACATTTATGAATGGTTTCAGGGAAACCGACAGGCCGGACTTGATTCCTGGAGATGAGAAGTACAATGTCTGCACTCTGAAGGAGGGGTGTTAATGTTGCAGTTTTGTAGCTGTGGTGTAAGCACGCCTCTGGCAAGACAGTGATGGAGTGAATGATGAGGAAAGTTTTTCTTTGTCGGGCCACCCTGCCTTGGTGGGAAACGGCCGATGTGTTAATAAAAAAAATAAACAGAAGTTCACAGGTGGAAAAGAAGACAGGCTGGATAGTTTTAGACCTGAGATGCCATGAGTTCGAATCCCGTCAGACTCCGTCAGGTAAAGGGTGGAAGAAAGGAAAGGAAATATACATACAAGAGTATGTATAACTGCCTTAATAGTGATCTAATGCCTGACGAAAATTAAGCCATCATGTTTGGGGCGTTCTTGTATGAGCTAAGAAAAATGACTGGGGTATCATGCTTAATTCCGTCTATAACATCCTCCATGATCTTATTGCCAGAGCAACCATAAGAATTATCCATTCAGAAGATACCATTTTGCATCAGCCAACTCAACTTAACTTTGGAATCTGTCAGAGAAGCGATTGCAAAAGCAGCAAAAGACTGCGTTATTGATTTACCCGATGCTAATTTAATATTAAAATTAGATGTATTTCTGTGTCTGTGCGTTCTGAGAATGGTCTCCCAGTATTACATAACTCAGTGCCATGTGCTTCAATGAATGCGACTGGAATAGTGCGGCATAGGGTAATAATGTAGTTGAATATTAGCATTGAAAATTTAAATAGAATCGAAAGAGCCATTCACAGGCCATCATACGGATATCAATATCAAAATTTGTTCAGCAAAGATTTTTTTTTAATTTTGGACATAACCAACATATATTTGAAACTATTCAAAAAATAAACAAAGATACCAATATCCTAAATTGCACAAGCGCATTAAGCTTGAAGCCGCTCAATAATGAGCACTCTTAAAGCTAGAAAGAGAGACGTTTCCAATACAGACGAAGACGAAGAATCACAGAGCTGCTGAAAGGTATCAGTATATCTGAAATACGAGAGGAGGCATTGGAATGATGAATAGTAATTATCAAACCTATGCTTAAGAAATCATACAAGAGACAAGAAACATAGGAAGAACTTAAAGCTATAAATGAAATTGAAATATAAAATATTTATGTTCTTATGCCAAGTCTAGATCAAAAACCACTTCCAGTATTGAACCTCTGCTCAAAAGAGATGGGAGAAATATGTAAGATACTCAAGTCCCAATATGACTCATTATTTAGTGAGCCATTAATCAGACTGAGGGTCGACAAATCTAAATTAATTTTTCATAACCGAGACTCTAAATTTGGATAATTCAAGAATTTCTGATATAATCCTAATACCATAAGAAAAAGCAATAAATAACATGCCCATGCACTCTGCCTCAGGCCAGACTCGTGGAACACAGTGTTCATCAAGAATTGCAAGAAACCCCTTTTACGTGCCTTAAATATTCTGTGGACAGGGGGCATAGACATAATAACAGTAACATTCCAAATAAAAAAAAATCTTTGAAAGTGTTCCAAGTAGTTGTGAGAGGCATTAGCAGGTCACTAATGCCTCTCACAACTAAACTATGGACACTAGTCTATAGTTTAGTGCCTCATTTCTGTCCCCTTTCTTAAAAATGGGGACTATATTTGCCGTCTTAAATACCTCGGGTAGTTGCCCAGTTTCAAGGGATGTGTTGAAAATTGATGTGTAGGAAATTAGTGTGCGTGTGTGTGACTGTCTGTGTCTGTGTGTCTGAGTGTTTGTGGTTTTGTGAGTGTGTGTACTTTCCAGTTTGTGGTTGCAGGGGTCGAATAGCAGCTCCTGGTTCCTCTGTGCTGGTCACTACTCTATCCCTGCTCTAAAAGCCTTGTCGTACCTCTCCTTAAAGCTATGTATGGATACACAAATAACCCGCACATAGAAGAGAGGAGCTTACGAAGCCGTTTCGGTCCGACTTGGACCATTTACAAAGCCACACTAACAAAAAGGAGAGGAGGAAGTATATATAGGCCAGCAGACAGGGACGGGAACAAGAGAGGAAGTGGGGGAGGAGTAATAGTAGTAGTAGTGGTAGTGAGTCAGTCATATACTAAGAAAAAGGAGCACTGCAAGGGAGCTAGGGGCCCACAGAGGGTAAGAGCAAGGACAAATACAAGGCAGAAGAAAGAAAGTAAAAAATTCATCAGTGCTTTGTGAGGGATGGTAAAATCGCAGTTAGGAAACAGCCCACTGGGAAGTGGTATTTCATCTCTACAGAATATGAACTAAAAACATTCCTGAGTGAGGTTGGGTTAACAGAATTAGAATAACATGCAGTTCAAACCCACAGTCCACGAGTAGTGTTATGAATCATCCATAAATTTTGTTCCCTAAAAAATTCTAGTACCCCCTTACCATTAAATTTTAACTTTTGTATCCAATTACCATTCTACCTCATACTCTTAATTCTACCTCATAGTCTTAATTCTACCTCATAGTCTTAATTCTACCTCATAGTCTTAATTTGTATTTGATAACAACAAATCCCTTTATTATTATTATTACCATATACATTTTTACAACTTACAACATTATTGCCCCCAATTCAATCTTAACCTTTTATTGCCCTTCCTTATTTTATACTTTATTGCCCAACCTTATCTTATACTTTTATTATTATCAAACTATTATTGCCATATATTCAAGCGTTATTGCCCAATTTTTATTTTAAAATTATTATTGCCCTATTTTTGTTTTTTATACTTCATTGCTCAATCTTATTGTATACCTTTATTTTTATTAACCTACCATTGCCAAATATCCAAGCTTTCATATTCAGCTACAACATCATTGCCCTATCTTAATCAACAATACTTTTTAATAACCTGTGGCAAATATTCCATTTTACTTATTTTAATATCTATTGTATACCATCTTACTATCAAATCACTTACACCCAATTAATTGCCCCTCTTTATTTATTTTTTTATTATAATTTTATATAAACCTGTATTATACCTTTATATATATTGCAACTATTCCTTAGTGCAATTACAAGTGACAGTTTGGTGCTACTTTATTTTAAAATTGTATCTTAGTTAATATCTTGTTTTACTTAATTTCATTCTAGCTTAATACATAACCAATACCAAACCTTATTTGATAATTGAATCATAGGTAATATCTAGTTTACCTTATTTCATTCTAGCTTAATACATGACCAACACCAATCTCATTGGTGCTACCTTATTTTGTAATTTTATCTTAGTAGTTTATATCTAAATTTTTATTTCATTCTAGCTTAATACATAGTCAACACCAATTCCATTATGTTTATTTGTTACTATACTCTATTTGACCAATGTGCATTAGTTATATACTTGTCCAAACATCCGCTTACTACAGATATCAGTACTAGAACTCACCACACTATACATGATATAACAAAATTACTATTTAACCTAAATGATGAATGATCAAGTCGACCCTGATCTAAACCTTTATAATCTAACACCCAATCAAAATTTACTGGAAAGTAACTGCCTCTACTACACAGCATCACAAGCCAACACTGTCCTAAATACTGCTAAAAGTATAACAGTTCTTAACTACAATGTCCGATCCTTAAGCAAACACTATGATGACCTCCTGGCACTCCTTGATTCCCTTAAGACAACCTTCACATGTATTGTTCTTACTGAAACCTGGATACAATAGATATCTACTCGCTACCAGGATACACAGCAATACACAACTGCAGACCACATCAAGTTGGGGGAGGTATTGCAATCTATTACTCTAATGAAATATCCTGTTGTGACACCACTTGCTATAGTGATGAATATGGAGAATATATTTTTGCTAATTTTACTGCACAAAATCTTAAGACTCTCATAACAATCGGGCCATTTACCTGATGCCTCATACAAACATCCCAAATTTTAGTGATCAACTAAAAACGCTAATAACAAACAACCAAATGAACAAACACCACCTTATCTTAGCTGGAGACTTCAACATCAACCTTGGCCTACCAGATGATCAGCCAGTAACTGATTTCATCAACAATATGAACAACACACTTCTCATACCAACAATAACTAAACCAACCAGGCTTACTGAGACGAGTGCAACCATAATCGACCATATATGGACCAATATCCTAGGCCACTTTAAATCGGGGATAATAACAGACAGCACTACAGACCACTACCCCACCTTCCTCTTAACACACATTAGTAAACCACCTCTAGAATACACCAAAGTTTCATTTAGACTCCATGACCAGGCATCAATAAATAACTTCACAGCAGAGCTAGAGACGGTTGACTGGGCTATAGAATTCTCCAACGCCAAGGGTATCGATGATTGGACAGACAATTTTCTTAATAAATTACATAGACTATACAACAAACATTGTCCAATAAAAATGAAACAGATTATGAATAAATGGCTAGGTTGCCCATGGCTAACTAACAGCTTACTAAAATCCATTAACAAGAAACATCAATATGAAAAGCAATATAGATGGGGATTCATACATAAAGAGTTTATTAAACACTATTCATCAGTTCTCACCAATCTAATAAAAAAAGCAAAACAATTGTACTACTCCAGCAGATTCACTGAAAAAAGAGGAGATATAAAAAAAGACCTGGAAAACACTCTCACAGATTCTGGGCACCCACAAACTGAAAAAACTAGGAATATTGTCCTAACTAAACCAAACGAAACACCAATACAGCCTATTGATACATTAAACAATATAAATGACTTCTTCTCAACCATAGGATCAAATCTTGCCAGTAAAATCCCAGATACCAACGCCCGAGCAAGTGATTACCTAGATGGGAATTTCCCATCCTCCTTCTATCTTGCACCTACTGAGCCCACTGAAGTCACCATGATAATCAAGACAATTAAAAATAAATCAGGGAATCTGTCTCAAGTCCCACCATTAATTTACAAACGAGCCACTCATGTCTTTCCCATGCTATTGCATTACTTTTTAACAAATCACTAGAAACTAGCACTTTCCCGACACTACTGAAAACAGCAAGGGTTACACCAATACACAAAGGTAAATAATACAGACGTAAACAACTATAGGCCTATATCAAATCTACCGTTGCTATCCAGAATCTTTGAGAAACTTGTGCACAAGAGATTATACTCGTTTATAACGAAACAAAGCATACTCAACCCCTGCCAATTTGGCTTCAGAAAAAAATAAAAGCACTAACGATGCCTAAGGAAAGCTTTCGACACAGTAAACCACGGCATTTTACTCCACAAACTTGACCACTATGGAATAAGAGGTCATGCACTTGCATACTTCAAATCCTACCTCACTAATAGGTACCAGTATGTCACCATTAAAGACACATCCTCCTCGACACGACCACTTGATACTGGAGTACTGCAGGGAAGTGTCCTTGGTCCCCTGCTCTTCCTCTTATACATCAATGATCTTCCCAATGTATCACAACATCTAAAACCAATACTCTTTGCTGACGACACGACTTATGTCATCTCCCACCCAAATCTTGCCATGCTCAACACCATTGTTAACGACGAATTACTAAAAATATCTACATGGATGACAGTCAATAAACTTATACTCAACACTGATAAGACCTTCTATATTATGTTTGGCAATAGAGCAGATGATGCACAATTAAACATTAAGATAAACAACACTCTTATTGCTAAACATAATGAGGGCAAATTCATGGGCCTTCAGGGGCAGCTCAACCACTCAGGAACAACTTCTTTATTTGTTTACCGATTGCGCTCATTTTTGGTGTACTATTAGAAGCTTATGTAAAAGGAGCTGTGACGACGTTTCAATAAAATCGGCCAAAAAGCAAATGAACCACGCAAGATTTACTGAAAATTCTTAAAAATTCCACTTAGGAGAGATCGGGGCCAAAGTGGTCGTTGGAAAAGTTGTTTTGACACTTCCTGCTGGGAAATGAGTGAGTTACTAAAGTCCCAGTATGACTCAGTTTTTAGTGAGCCACTAACCAGACTGAAAGTTGAAGACCTAAATGAATTTCTTATGAGAGTGCCACAGAACCTGGTAGATGCAAGCCTATCTGACATCCCCCTGACTCCACATGACTTTGAAAACGCGATAAACGACATGCCCATGCCCTCCGCTCCAGGCCCCGACTCATGGAACTCAATGTTCATCAAGAACTGCAAGAAGCCCCTATCACGTGCTTTTAACATCCTATGGAAAGGGAGCATGGACACTGGGGTCGTCCCGCAGTTACTAAAAACAACAGACACAGCCCCACTCCACAAAGGTGGCAGTAAAGCAATGGCAAAGAACTACAGACCAATAGCGTTAACGTCCCATATCATAAAAATCTTTGAAAGGGTTCTAAAAAGCAAGATCACCACTCATCTAGATAACCATCAATTACACAACCCAGGGCAGCATGGGTTTAGAGCAGGTCGCTCCTGTCTGTCCCAACTACTGGACCACTACGACAAGGTCCTGGATGCTCTAGAGGACAAACAGAATGCAGATGTTATATACACAGACTTTGCAAAAGCCTTTGATAAGTGTGACCATGGTGTGATAGCACACAAAATGCGTGATAAAGGAATAACAGGAAAAGTTGGTAGATGGATCTATAATTTCCTAACAAGTAGAACACAAAAAGTAGTAGTCAACAGAGTAAAGTCTGAGGCGGCTACGGTGAAAAGATCTGTTGCACAAGGCACAGTACTCGCTCCCATCCTGTTCCTCATCCTTATATCGGACATAGACAGGGATATCAGCCACAGTGCCGTGTCTTCCTTTGCAGATGACACCCGAATCTACATGACAGTGTCCACCATTGAAGACACTGCAAGACTCCAAGCAGACATCAACCAAATCTTTAAATGGGCTGCAGAAAACAATATGAAGTTCAATGATGAGAAATTTCAATTACTCCGATATGGAAAACGTGAGGAAATTAAAATCTCCTCGGAGTATAAAACAAATTCCAACAACACAATAGAGCGAAAAAATAATGTCAAAGACCTAAGAGTGATCATGACAGAGGATCTCACCTTCAAGGACTATAACACTGTAGCAATCGCATCTGCCAGAAAATGACTGGATGGATAATGAGAATCTTTAAAACCAGGGATGTCAAGCCCATGTTGACACTTTTCAGGTCGCTTGTTCTATCTAGGCTAGAATATTGCTGCACACTAACTGCACCTTTCAAGGCAGGTGAAATTGATGACCTAGAAAATGTACAGAGAACATTCACAGCACGCATAACTGCAATAAACCACCTCAATTACTGGGAACTCTTGAAGTTCCTAAACCTGTACTCCCTGGAATGCAGGCGGGAGAGATACATTATTATATGCACTTGGAAAATCCTAGAGGGATTAGTACCAAACTTGCACACGAGTGTCACTTCCTATGAAAGCAAAAGACTCGGCAGACGATGTAACATCCCCCCAATGAAGAACAGGGGTGCCACTAGCACGTTGAGAGACAACACAATAAGTGTCAGGGCCCAAGACTGTTCAACTGCCTCCCAGCATACATAAGGGGGATTACCAATAGACCCATTGCTGTCTTCAAGCAGGCACCAGCCGGGCTGTGGTTCGTACGTTGGACTGCGTGCGGCCAGCAGTAACAGCCTGGTTGATCAGGCTCTGATCCCAAAATGAGGCCTGGTCACAGACCGGGCCGCAGGGGCGTTGACCCCTGGAACTCTCTCCAGGTAAACTCCAGATGATAGAGAACACTTCTAAGACCATCGTGCAGCATGTACGAATTCTGTAATAAAGCTTATGTTCATTCTAAAAAAAATAGAGTTTCTAGGTTTCTTGACATTTAGCAAAATATCGGACTTTTTCCCCACACAAATGAGAAAATATTTGGGATACTTCAAAAAGGTACATACACATTGGTAAAGCAGGCATTCTTCTGTTTATTGTGAAAATCACGTCAATTCGTTCATTAAGAATGATGGTACAGGGCTAAATAGGTAAATAACTTACTTCCGAGATAATGGCCGAAGCGCGCGGCAGCCCGAGTACTCGGAGAAATTTTGTTTTTTCCCGAAAAAATACTTGTTTTTTTCCACTGTTTTCATCATCTATAAGTGTCTACTACAGTTTACCATCGCTAGATCCGTTTTCTCTCATAACAAAATGTGAGAATGGGAAAAAATAATTCTTATGGGCTGTCGTACCCTCCCACTAACTGGCGATATACCGTCATATTATGCCACATAATATTTTTTTTTTTTTTTTTATGTTTCTATGCTATTAATATGTCGCCTTATGTCATAATAGATCAATTGTAGTAAGTAAATAAACATTATTATTGATATTAGCGTAAGAAAAGGACAATTTGTTGGCCGCTATATCGTAATTTATGGCCTGTCAGCACTTCTTATCCGAGAAGGCTTCCGATTGGTTCTATGGCCATATTAGCCCCGCCCACTCTTTTATGATCTCAAATGGTGAATTTGTATTATATTAGAGAGAAAAATATAAGAAATTGATAGAAAAAAAACGGATTTTTTTTTTTGTCGCGTCAGCGCGCATGTTATGACAGACGCCGTCACCACACATGTTATAAATTACTATAACTCCTTGTAGAAACATTGTATAATGATGAGAATTATACGAGGGGGTTGCCAGAAAGATCAGCTATTTTTCGGTAAGAAAATCTCAATTTTCGTAGTTTTCATTTTTTTTTTTCTGAGCGCGATCCATGTGTCAGCTCCCCCTTCACCTCGACAGCAACCTGAAATTCAGCACTCATATTCAACACATAACAAAGAAAGTGTCCAAAACTGTGGGATCCTCTCTAAGATACGTTACTATGTACCACAATAATAATAATAATAATAATAATAATAATAATAATAATAATAATAATAATAATAATAATAATAATAATAATAAATAATACTTTATTGAGACATGGTACAATGATACATAGTTAACAAGAAATATAGTTATTAATGAGATGTACATGCCAAAAACCCTAATATGCTGTGCATTGCCCTACTCACACTATACTATTCACTCATCTATCCCTACCTCACATATGCCATTTGTGCTTTGGGATCAACAGCAATTACCCACCTAAAGCCAATAATAACCCAACAAAAAGCCGCAGTGAGAATTATCACGCAATCCAACGCTAGGCAACCCCCCCACTTCACTCTTCAAAGACCTAAACCTACTCACTGTTCAGAACATCCACACTTACTACGCTGCAATCTACATTTATAGAACCATAAATTCCAACGTTAACCCTGAGCTAAAACACTTTATTGATAGTTGTGACAGGACCCATAGACATAATACCAGACACAAACATCTCTTTGACATTTCCCGTGTCCGACTAAATCTATACAAAAATTCAATGTACATAAAAGGGCCTAAAATCTGGAACTCCCTTCCTGAAAACTCTATAACTGCAGAAACAACCTCCATTTTCAAATGCACCGTTAAAAAAATCTTATCTCACTTACGCACCCAACCGGTAGCTAACCACATGAAAACTACTTTATCTTGCACATATCCACAGCAAAATACACTTATTGATATCTGTGATTCCCCCTAATTTACACATGACTGTAACCAAAATTCTAATACAACTATTGCTTCATAATTCTTAAGCTAGTCATAAGTTTGCCTAAGACACTCCAATATAGAAACTGTATTATGCCAGTATCAGTATATTCATTGTGTCACTATTGAGTAAGATCTATCATAAGACTGCCTGAAATGCCTAGGCATACCTAGGCATATTATTGGCCTTCTTGTAATACGTAACTAATTCATAAAATGTATAAATATTATATGTACACCCCACTTTGTAATATTATCAGAAATAAAGTATCTGAATCTGAATCTGAAAGCGGGAGAAGAGGAAAAACAGAATCAGGTTAAGTCACGGGTGTTCTGAAGTTTGGAGCATTTAACAATGTAATGGGAAAGGAAAGCATCTACAGAGACAAAGCCAGGACTAAGATTCTTACAAGGAAAGTTGTGTATAAGGAAGGATTCAACCAGGAACATCTGTAGAGGGAGGAGAAGTATGAACTAGATTAGTTCTAAGAGTCTTAGTCTGGTGAAAAGTAAGTTTGATGTCTAAGGAACGGAGAGAGCTGTTGAGATTAGAGAGACCGGAAATGTAGGGAAGGCAGAGGACAGGAGAGTTCCCAGGTGTAGAGAGTTTGGGAGAGAAGAAAGTCAGTTTAGCACGTGAGAAGGCAGAGTCTATGAAATGGGAAAGGTAGCCAAGACGGGAAAATGAATTATGAAGAGTGGAAATTTCTAATACAAGGAACTGAGGATCACAAATGCGGAGAGCAAGGAGAAAGAGGGAGATAAGAACACTTTTCTTGACAGAGGAAGCATGATAAGATAAGAAGAGTAGTGAATATACATGCCACTGTGCATAGGCTTGCGGTACACAGAAAAGGCAAAACCTGTAACTGAGCGGTGGACATGAACATCAAGGAAAGGAAGCAAGGAATTAGATTCCCATTCAGCTTTAAACTTAATGGAAGGGGCAAGATTATTAAGGACATCAAGAAATGGTTGGAAGAGACTAGAGTCATGACGCCAAAGAGCAAAGATGTCATCTACATAGTGGAGCCAGAGTGAAGGACGTACATCAATAGCAGGAAGAACAGGAGATAGAGGAGAGCCCATAGCGACCTCGAAGGTTTGAGAATAATATTTACCTTGGTTGGAAAAGGAATTAACCCTTCATTGGTCTTCTCTCTGAGAAAATTAAGGACATCATCAAGAGGGACATTAGTGAAGAGGGACTCGACATCAAGACTAAGCATCTTACAGGTCGGGAGAGAGGGAACCCGTTCGATGAAGTCTTGAGAGTGACGAAGGTGGGCAGGATAAAACGTACCAAGAAAGTGAATGAGGGTTTTGGCTAGCCAAGAAGCAAGATAATAAGAGACAGAACCTCGAGAGGATATGATGGGACGAAGAGGAATATCAGGTTTGTGAGTTTTGGGAAGGCCATAGAAATAGGGCAGAGAGGGACAGATGACACGAAAACGTCGAACACAATCAAAGTCAGGAGGACAGAGGTCGGAGAGAGTTCTATTGATTGGTCTTCTGCTAAAACTGTCTACCCTACGTCCAACTTTCACAGTCGCCGTCTGGTTATTATTATTATTATAATCAAATAGAAGCGCTAAACCACAGGGGTTATACAGCGCTGCAGGTTATTGTAGGATGCAGGGAGAGTGGGTTGTAAGAGGGAGATGGACGATTAGTAGGGTATGGAGTGCAAGATGACGGTGGATAGTGCAGGGGAGAAGGGTAGCAAGAGATCGAGGTAGAAGGGACTGAGGGAGGTGCTAGAGGTATAATCTTCAGAGTTTGTGTAGTAAGTCAGTTTCTGTTAAAAAGTCAATGAGAGAGTCAGGATTAAAGGAGGGGCCATCTGCAAGAAGGGAAGGTAAAGAAAGGGCAGCAGAGCGAAGACGTCGTTGGAGGTAAATTCTGCGTGCTCGTTGATAGAGTGGGCAGTCCAACAGGATATGTCGAACAGACACTGGAACCTGACAATGCTCACAGAGAGGGGCAGGGAGCCTCTCCATGAGATACCCGTGAGTAAGACGAGTGTGGCCGATGCGAAGACGGGAGAGTGTAGTCTCCCAACCTCGACATTGGTGACAAGAAGAAGGCCAGAAACCTTATTTTTTTTTTATTAACACATCGGCCGATTCCCACCAAGGCAGGGTGGCCCGAAAAAGAAAAACTTTCATCATCATTCACTCCATCACTGTCTTGCCAGAAGGGTGCTTTACACTACAGTTATAAAACTGCAACATTTACACCCCTCCTTCAGAGTGCCGGCACTGTACTTCCCATCTCCAGAACTCAAGTCCGGCCTGCCGGTTTCCTGAATCCCTTCATAAATGTTACTTTGCTCACACTCCAACAGCACGTCAAGTATTAAAACCATATGCCTCCATTCACTCCTATCAAATACGCTCACACATGCTTGCTGGAAATCCAAGCCCCTCGCACAAAACTTCCTTTACCCCTCCCTCCAACCTTTCCTAGGCCGACCCCTACCCCGCCTTCCCTCCACTACAGATTTA